>JBBPTZ010000045.1:18179-64887 GCA_038094315.1 Phylloporus cf. tubipes
GTCAGATCTCCCATTGCTTTTTATTTGATGCTATAAGCTATTCACAAGTTTGATGGATGTCGTCAGAAGTAGAACCAAAAGCTCTGAAAAAATATCAATGTTGCACTGGAAATACTTAAATGTATCCATATATAACCAATGTAAGGATGGTTCAGAAGATGTAAGCAATGGATTCCGTGGACTTGGCACGTCGAAGTTGATGTCTGTCACAGATCGTCACGTCGCCAACTTCAAGGATGGTTGTTTATGCCTGTTGTTCAAAGTCCTCGGAACCTAACAAACCAAAATAACACGGTATTCTCAATCACGACGCGTACTGTGATTCGACACTTGCAAAAACCTGAAGAGGCCCACAGATCCTGATATGAGCGGTGGAACTTTATTCTTTACAGATGCAGACAATTTGGATGCGTCTGCAGCAAAAGTCCAGGAGACGGAAAGTGACGCTGTGGACCCTTCAAGACGTACTCTGTCGCCGGAAGTGATCTTGTCTCAACAAGTCCGTGAAAAGCGACTGTTTTATCCTGATAGCGACGAAGACGATATTTCGACTTTAGAACCTCCACCGAACCCTGTCGGTGCGATGGTTCCTCTAGCAGCAGCAGCAGATGGCACCGATGACAGTGGAAGCGACCTGGAGCTTCCCTCTATCGAAGAAGGCCCACGCGCGTCAAGCGTGAGCAGTGTGTCTTCCGTGGTTTCAAGGGAATCTTCTCCTCTTCCGTCTAAGACCATTCGTTCATCCCCGCCTCCAACCAAGAGACGGCGCCTTTCGTTGTCAACACGCCATGTGCTTGCTGTTAAATTGGACTACATGTATTTGGGCACTTTCATAGTCTCCAACGCTTGGAGTACGGTCAAGGGCAGGGGTTACATCCAGACAGGGGATGAAGTCAAAATTGAACGGGACAGTCCTGAAGAAGCCACCGTGGCGACGACCTCAGCCAAGGGAAAGAAGAAGCAACTCACCCTCAAGGCGATGTTGAAGTCCCAACCAGTCAAGAATGCGAAACGGAAGGTGAATACTATTGTCCGACTTACGAACAAAGGGGGGTTTGGTGAGTATTTTTTCCGTACCGCCAGGCTCTATTAACACATAGATTGTCAGAATTTGGCCGGCTGCCACAGGATGTTGCTGGATGGGTATCAAAGTTGTTGGATATGGGTAACTCTATCTCTGCCGATCCATTCAGTCACATTCACACATTTCCCAAGGTCTGGTGACATTCAGGGGCAGTACAATGGTCGATTGCCCCGCTATCCTCTACTCAGGTGCAGACATGATCGTCTCCCTCTCTGTGTATATTTCCACTTCAGCGTTTAAACCTGTTGATGTATCGGACGCGTCTACACACCCAAAAGTGATGTTTGGACAAGGCATGGAGACAGACGCAGAACATTCTCTTCGAGAGCGAAAAGCTGCTCTCCTAACGTTATTTGACGCCATTAACCTTCGGCCGCGCTCTGGTGCACGAGCTTTAGATGTCCAGATTTCTGGCGGCGATGAAGAGAAGCCTATGCAAAAACCGTCAGCGAAAAAGAAAACGAGGACCGAAATAGTAGGTGATGGAGAAGAAATCGAAGTTGAAGAAGGTGAAGAATTGTCTGAAAATCAACTAGACATAATTTACAAAAGGTGATCAAACCGTACCTTCATGCACAGCACCATTTGATCCCATGTCTGCAGGGCACAGCAACACGACCAGACTATGGAAGAGATGGATCCTTCATCGACATTTATCCTCACATTAAGGGGATACCAGAAGCAGGCATTGACGTAGGTAAGATCTCGCATGCGTAATTCTTGTACTTCTCGCAGAGCAGGTGGATGCGCTCTATGGAATCGGGCGAAGTCTCTGTTAGAGAGGCAACATCCATGCATCCTCTATGGAGCGAGTAAGTTTTTCGCTTCCTTCGGAGGCTGCGAGTAACGACCCTCTCCAGATATGTATTTCCCGCTGAACCGTGTGATGGATTAATCGATCTGACTGAGGATGACAAGCCATTCTATTTCAACCCCTTCTCTGGCGAGCTCAGCCTGGACTTCCCTAAGGCCGAGCGTAACCTTAAAGGTGGAATTTTGGCGTGAGCGTTCCTTTATTATTCTTTGTGTCAAACTTATCAACCGTTGTAGAGATGGTAAGTGTTGCATCCTTTCCTGGTGTAGACTAATGCCCGAGCATGACATGTCTTGACAGAAAGTAAGCACCAAGCAATTCATATACTTTGTCTGGCTGACGTTATTCGCAGTGGGGATGGGCAAGACAATCATGATTTCGGCCTTGGTCCACACCAATAGAGGACCAGAGGCTACAAGTGACCTTGGAAAGGAATCGGAATCTACTCGTGGTCGCCAGTTGAGACTCGACAGCGCATTCCGAGCGATCCCACAAACAAAACGACCGACAAAGGGCCCCTCAGCGACCCTTGTCGTTGCTCCGACATCTCTCCTTACCCAATGGTGTGAGGAACTGGAGCGCTCTAGTGTTTCTGGCAGCGTGCGCGTTATTGTCTGGCATGGGCAAAATAGGTTGGATCTGGATGGCTTAGAAACTGAAGAAGATGATAACACATGCATCCCCATCGTCATTACTTCTTATGGCGTCTTGGCCTCTGAGCATTCCAAGTTTGAAAAAACAAATGGACAATCATCAGTGTATCAAAGTAATGTTCAGATTTCACACTTTGACCATTTGCTGACTTGTCATGACAGTTGAATGGATGAGGGTCATTCTGGACGAAGCACACCATTGTAAGTCAAGAACGAGTAAAACTGCTCGTGCCGTCTATGCACTCCGGGCAAGGCGGAGATGGGCCGTGACGGGGACACCAATCGTAAACAAACTCGAAGACCTGCATTCCCTCTTGTGAGAGATGGGACTCTTCGTTGATCTTCATGCTAACCTTCAGAGAAGGAAATTTCTAGATTACACACCCTGGTCATCTTATGCCTTTTTCCGCTCGTATGTATCTGACTTTGGCATACCTTGAGCGACTAAAGGACAGTTTTAGGTTTATTACGCTGCCATTTCTTGCTCGTGATCCTAAAGCTATCGAGATAGTGCAAGTCATTTTGGAGAGCATTTTGCTACGCAGGGAGAAAAATATGCGCGACAGCGATGGTAAACGGATCGTAGAGCTCCCCCCCAAAGAAGCTACCGTCGAAATGCTTCATTTCTCTACCGCAGAGCAGAAAATCTACGACTCTTTCTATGATACCGCTAAGCGACGTTTTGATCAGCTTAAAGCCAAAGGTTTGGTTGGAAAAAATTATACCCACATTCTCGCAATGCTGATGCGGTCCGTACTTGTCAAATGGTCTGCCTTGCCGTGGCTAAACCCTCCTCGTAGCTTGCGTCGTGCCGTGCTGCACCCAGACCTTGTCGTAGATCCCGAAGAACAGGCAGACGAACCACCATCGCGCTCGGAATGTATTGAAATCGACTCTTTGATGGATGATGTTGCCAACCGGCAAGACTCTGATGCTCCGAACACATCCTTTGCGAAGAATGTGCTCTCCAACCTCGTGACATCCGATGAATGCCCTATCTGTCTCGACGTAATGGAGGAAGCGATCATCATTCCCCAATGTCTGCACCGGTGGTAAGGATGTTTCCACTTCGTTTATGGTTGGCAACTTATATCGTTCCAAGTTGCAAAGACTGTATAATTTCTTATATAGCGGCTTGCATCGAGCGAGGCGAGGAAGGACGCTGTCCGTCTTGCTCTCGAGGCCCCATCAAAGAAAATGAACTGATAGAGGTCCTTAGACCCAAAGTCGAAGATGACATAGAGACCTCGCCACTCCCTTCAGCGGACGATAAAGCTATCATAGGGCCGGTAACTGCACCGGTTGTTGAGCTACGTCGCAACGACTTCCGCTCCTCCACAAAACTAGATGCCTTGATACACAACTTGCGTGAGTGGCCAGTCCTTTGATCTCGATCTTTCGGGCGATGACCATGGCTACCAAATAGGTCGCCTGCGAGACCAAGATCCATACTACCGCGCAATCGTTTTCTCGCAATTTACTTCGTTCCTTACCCTCATATCTACAGCGCTGGACCGTGAACGCCTTGCATGGTACCGTTTCGACGGCTCTATGGACATGAAAAAACGTAGCGCGGCAATAGCCGAGTTCAAACAAGATGAGCGCAAGGCCAAAGTATTAATTGTCAGTTTGAAGGCTGGTGGGGTTGGGTTGAACGTAAGGCATCGTTACCTCGGGATACACCCTACTCAGGAGACGAACATAGCTTACTTGTGCTAATCATGTGTTCATGGTGAGCCTTTCACTGCTTTGCGGAAGGAGAATCTAACATCAATTCTAGATGGATTGCTGGTGGAATGCGGCGATTGAGAACCAAGGTACATCCCCATCAAATCGTGCGAACGCCAAGTAATCCTCCACAGCGATTGACCGTGTTCACCGCATTGGTCAAGAGAAGACGGTTTATGTCAAGCATTTCATCGTAAGTACGAAAACTTTGTTCTGCAGTTAGGATCTGACGTTCGCCTAGATTGAGAATACCATTGAAGGAAATATTCTAGAGATCCAGAAGCGCAAGACTGCCATCATTAAGGAGGCGTTCCGAGGGGCGAACAAGTCGGGGAAGGCAGATCCGGAGAGCTTGGAAAATCTTAAACTCATCTTTGGTAACAATTGAGCGGGTGCGATGTGACGTTGTGTGACATTGTGATGTTTGAGTGAAATGCTGTGCAACGATTCCTTGATTCATGGCCACCGTGTCGCCCTTTGCTCGAAGTACCGCGTTCGATGAGCCCCGTCTCGGGGCGCGCGAGCAGACCGTGTGTATCTTTCATTCCTTTCTCTGTACTCCCTGAATGAACCCGAGCAAGCGCCTTACAGATCGAAGAGATGTACAGCGTTCCAGAGAGTTTTCTGGAAATTGAGGTTCGCAATCCTCAGACACACGGTAAGGCGGCGCTCCTTTCTCAGTATCCACCGACGTCGTGGTTGACGATGTCCCAGGATTTGGTCGGAAGATGTTTACCGACTACGAAGTCGTGTGCAAAGTATGTTGGACCTTTTCCTCGAGAATCACCGCGCGCTGATGACTCAGACAAACATACCCGCCTTTAAATTACGCCACTCCCTCGTGAGACGTCGTTACTCCGACTTTGAAGCTTTCCGCGATATCCTCGAACGGGAGTCTACTCGCGTCAACATTCCTCCCCTCCCGGGCAAAGTCTTCACTAACAGGTTCTCGGATGAAGTCATCGAAGCCCGGAGGGAGGGTCTCGAACGGTTCCTCAGCGTCGTTGCCGGTCACCCCCTTCTACAGGTGCGGTCGTTGTACTCCGTTCTACTCCCAAGCGATTCTCACGTTTCCTTTCTCGCTATTAGACCGGTAGTAAGGTTCTTTGTGCATTCATGCAGGACCCAGGCTGGGATAAGTCCCAGTGGATATGAACCTTCTGATCTCGTGACTGCCTAGTTCTTCCCACTATGCCGAATCCCACCGTGTCTTTGCCGCACCTCTTTTGGATTCCTAACGGTTGCGCGCAAGGATACCGGGGTCTTTAACCGTGTACTACTAGGTGTTCTCATCCGATTCCATATTTGGTTGTTCTTGTATATTCTTACTTGTTCGCTTGCAACCCTCTTTTCTTTCTCAGTGTGCAGGTTATTGCAATGGAACCTCGGTACATGCATCAGACACATAAAGCACCAATTATGGCACTTTGTCTTCTTTCTCTGCTGTGCACTCATGGACGACGATATCCATAACAGAACTGAGGTCAAGTTAGTCATTAGTACAAAAGTTTGCGCCTGTTATACTTACCGTAAGTTAACTGCATACCCGGTCTCGACGTCCGTTAGCGCGAGGACGTCGACAGAATGCACTCCAGGAGAAATTGCAAGAAAGTCCATGCGGACAGATTGACAAGTAGATGGCTTCAGTGGGCTGTTAAATGAACTGGTCAAAAAAAGAACAAAGCGAAGATGGTCCAACTCACCCAACCCTTATTCGATTCTGTAAGGGCAAGATACCAGGAGGAGCAATTGATGCCTCTTCATCTAGGATGCTCGTACCTGGCGCATCCTTGTTCTTCTCTTTTTTCCGCTGTCGCCCGTCCGCGACAGGATAACTAACCTCGAACCTTCTGGTCCACGAACTCCGGTTGTAGACGAAAATATCCAACGTGAACTGATCCGATGGATACAGCTTCCTCTGGCCAAACGGATGGCTATCGCCTGACTCGGTGGATAACAGGCCAACAGAAACGACGACGGGCTCTCCCGAGGGTACCGACAGAGGTTCCTGCCGACTGTCAAATTGAGTGTTCAGGACGGCTGGGAACGGCGTCTGTGGCATCGCGCTCATCATCCCCATACCCCTCTCTCGCTTGATCTCGATGCTCGGCCTGGAATAACCTGGCTGATTCCGCGATGCCTGGATTTCGGACGGCGGTGTCGTGTTGACATTGAGCACACTGAGTCGTGGAGGCGTCATTGCAAGGCTCGGAACTGATCGATTAGGTGTCCGAGACGGAGAGGTGAAACTCCTCGTCGGAGCAGGTGACGGGGCAGGTCCTCCGGGGTAATCACGAGAGGGCAGAGAGAGACGTACGTTGGCAGAGGGGTTGATAGCGCGCATGGCAGTAATACTACCGGGGAGCGTATGTCGCTTTCCCGCGATTGCTTGAGGTATTGGTGGTGTGGGTGCACCGGTCGCGGTGAGAGACGAGAACGGGATGCGGCCTGGGAAGGGGGACGGAGGTTCGGGAAGGGCACTGCGTCCCACGGAGGTCTCGTGGAGACCTGCAATTTCCTCGCGGGTCCCGGATGACAAGTCGAGAATGCAGTTCCACCGGGAGGAAAAAGTCTGGGTCGGGTAGGAGAGGATGTCGCCTTCATCCGTGACATACGGCCTACCGTGTACAGTGATCGTCACCGCTCTCTGTAATTCGCTCCCGTCGTTGATGCCCTGGCCGGTTGAGAAGAGGTTTTCTTGATCGTTTGGCATGCTCCAGAAGGACACGACATAGAGGAGGTTGTATTGCTCCATCGAGCTTATCAGAAGAGGAAAGAGGTGGTGCTCAGCATCCGAGCCAAATGCGCGCTCCCCCCATCCGATCAATCTTGTAGTCGCACCTTCTCCACCGATTTTCACGTCCAAACGCTCAAGTGAGAAACCCATAGCTGGACCTGACTCTCCAGAGTTCTCCACCTCGATGCAGAGAACTACAGTGCGTTCACTGTTTCCTGCCTCTCGCTCTTCGTTCCCACTTTCAAAACAGTCGGCATCCTGGTCGCTGCCCGGAGCAGAAGAGTGCTTCGGTAACAAGACGTAGGGAACAAATACAGTACGCATTCGGACACGAAATCCAGAAACCGTCTGCAGAATCTTGCGGTATGACTTTCGCAAGATGTGCTGCGGGGTCTGTTTGGAGGTTGAGGGAGAAATCCGAGTTGGCGAGGATACCGGAGGTAGCGAAAAGAATCGTTGGCGAGTAATATTCCCTAGTCGAGTTGAAGGGAAACAGAGCGACTCGGATTCAGACGCTATGCTGGAACCTAAAACGAGACCTCAACGACCATGTGCTATCCCCGACCAAGATAGACAGACGCACCTAACGTGAGGCCATCGAGCAAGTCGATTTCCTCGAAACAGGCGTCATCATTTACTTCATCTTCCTCGCGACCTTCCTCATTCGTCACCGCTTCCGTTTCTAGACGTGAAACTATACCCGCGCGAACCAGATATGCAGCTAGCGGATGGGTTGACTGAGAGAGTGACAGTCCCTTGTCTCGTAATGTAGCGGATGCGGTCAAACAAAGCAGAGGGTCAGGGAAGGGAAGACGCAGGTAGGCTAAAAAATTTAATATGGTCCGCACCAAACCCAAGGATGTGATGATTACTACTCACACACGATGAAAGAAAGTTCATAGACAGCAATCCAACTGCTTTGGGTCTCGGAAAACAGAAGTGCGAACTTCTCCTTTGACTCCTCTGTTGTCTTCTTCGTTCCCCAAGTACCAGAAAAGAGCAAAGTTCCCTCTGATTGCACGTACTTGCGGTCACTCTCAGTAGTCGACGGGACCGGATTCGGAGTATTGGGTGGAAATATCGAGGGATGATGCGATGACGGGCGAGCCTTTGGGATGGATGACACACGAGAGGGGAGAAGACTAGCAGTGTCCAGTGCGTTTTGGTTTGGCGTTTGAGAGATGTAGCTCGCTTCTAGCGACACTTGCACATAAGTGAGCAAGTTTACAAGGGATCGCGGAGGACTGTGGTCATGTGTACGGTTGAGAGATGGGTGCTTGATGTACATCACTAGGAGCAGATTGAATTGCTCGTCTGGATCCCCGTGAGATTCGGTGGGGCGCAACGACGAGGATACGATGTACCTCACCGAAGAAAGCCTGCTTTCTCTCTGCATGAGGTTGTTTGACGTTCGTAAGCCAGTCGTCGACGACAACATCTTCTGGAAATGATATCGACGTATCTGGGGTAAAAACCTCGAGTACACAAGAGCCGAAAAGTGTCTCGAACGATTCGTCCGACGTCATGGCTCGACTCAGAAACGCTGAAGCCTCTGTCAACGCGAGCGTAGCCTCATTGTAATCGATAAACTGACCAGAGCGGAGGCGTTGTTTGTGCTTGTTGTTCAAAGGCCTCTAGAAGACAGATTTGGCAAGGTAGATTAGAGTAAGATTTGCCAGACCCGTCATGCAAACATTTCCACCTCCGGACCTCCCCTATCACGTTGGGCTCATATTGATAACAGATGAACTTCAGGCACCAGCGGATTTTCTTATTCACAGATTTCTGAATCTGTGCTTGAAAGATTCAAAGAGGTCTCGATGTGTCTTCCTCTCAGTATCGGAGGACATTGAGCGAATACGATCAGTTGCGTCCAAGTCTGTGAGTAGAGAATAATAATGTCCGCCTTACCATATGCTGATGACATTAACAAGGGTCTGAATGTCTCACAGAATCCGAGATTCAAGTTTATTGATCTCTACCCGCACCTTGAAACGTCTGCCGCTCCCAACACGAGCCCTAGAGACGCGAGTTTGAGGCGTCTTTTCGATCTCGTTTCCACGGAACTGCGCAGCGGACAGGATAACGACGGAAAATCCCTTGTCATATTCGACGACATCGCGACCCTCGAATGGCTCGGATATTCCACTTTGGAACTGTCACGGCTGTGTCGCGCGCTACGAGCACTATGTCTAAAGGTGTGGGTTTTTCATCGTGAACATGCTAATCGAGACATATGGCTCTATTTAGGAATCTGCAACCTTCTTGATACGACATCACGTTCTCAATCGGTCAGAGCCTGACTCTCTGTTCCGGCATCTTTTGCAACTATGCTCCTACCACGTGGAAGTGAGGCCTCTATCAAGCGGCCGTAGCGGTGCTGTGAGTGGCGAGGTAAGTTGGGACCCTCCGATCCTGACCAGAGTGTACAAAGCTCAACATGCACTAGCTATGCCTGCACCTGGGTCCTGTGGAAAGCAAATCGTCGTATCCTCTGATCACCCGTTCTGCTGCGTTGCAATATCGACTGACGGATAGTGGTTGCGTGTTTTTCAATAAGGGAACTAGTGATGGAGTGTTGTAAGATAATCTGCAGCCTCGACGTTTGGAGGTACAGCTGCGCTTGCATTCACAGCATTTATTTAAGAGAGCAACAAAACACACGCCATATTTACCGCAATGCACACTGACTCCGGACTCCACGAAAGTCGTCATTCATCACAAATAGCATGTAGCTTCTCCTTCAAACTCCCTTCCGAGTACACGACTCCCTTCAGACCTCCCGCGTACATGTTCCAAACAACCTCCCTGTACCCCATATACCCATTCACAAGTGCTTCTTTTACGTGCGTGAGCAACACCGACACTGTCCGATTATCCTCCAAGTATAACCGAAGCTTCGTCACAGCTGCCCTGAGATCGCGTTCGCAAGACACAACAAACTTTGCATGCAACTCTTCAGCTGCCGACTGATGCGCCCATTCCTGTTCGGTGAGTAGCGGAACCGGTCGCGGCGGATTCGTCGACGGGGTCACCGTACGGGAAGTGTTGAAGGCTCGTACACGGTCGACCCATTCTTGCAGAGGCTCACACGGAGCCTTGGCGCAGAGCGAGATGAGGTTTTGACAGGCGCGCTTGAGATCTTGGTCGATTTCCTGAGTATACTTCCAGCAGAACATTCGGAGGGTATGAGCTGTAACCTACATGTCTGGCATCCGTCATGCTCTCGTATCCTCGTGGCATACCAAGAGAAGCAAAGAGTGCGTCGGGAAGCAACGCTGTTGTCCTGTTGAAAATAGAGGCAAGTGCATCTGTGGGTATGCAACGTCAATGAGGTAGTCATGGATAACCGAGCAGATAATTACCCGTCACACCGCCCTGACCTGTTTGTTGTTGGGTATCTCTCCCAGCCAAGTCCAAGTTGTTCGCGACTTCTTTCAAGACCAAGAGATGTCGAACGAGAAAGAGTTCTCCGTCGAGTATGCTTGCAGGAGCGTTACGCTGTCCTATGATGGCACTCGACGATACGAGCGACTGTCGGCACAGGCTCACAGCCTCCTGGGCAATGTCTTCAAATATCGCAGGCTAGTGGTGGTCGTTAATCGTAAAACCTAGAGGATGTGCCAAAGTATTACCTTGACGAAATCGTGCAGTTGGGATAGCACCCAAACAGTCTTTTGCAAGGTCGGGTACCACGTCTCCTGTTTATCCAAAGAAGAAAGTTGGAATAACCGACTAACACACTCTTTCTCCCTGAGGTCAAGATGAGAAGCAGGTTTTCTTACGGCTATTGCCATGAGCGTTATCTGGTCCGCGGAAACAAGAAGTCACAACGAACCTACGAGAATATCCGGGTACGCCAGATCTTCGGGTTTTGGAACATAATGCCTGATCTCAGCCTGAATTAGGCTCTGAGCCTTGAAGAATAATCTCGTCTGAGCGTCCTGGAGGACCATTTGTAGCAAGTGACTAATATGGAGTTTCCCAAGACCTCTTGGTTTCGGACGATCGAGATCTACGCTAAGCTCATCCAGGGGCTCTTCAGGAAACTCGACGACGTCGAGAACCATCAAGGCCTGAAGGACAGTACAAACTTCGCACAGCGTAGTGAGTCGCGTTTCATGAAGAATACGGGGCCGAAGATCGTCATAGAGATAATCACAGAGTGTTTCCAAGTAGGGGCTACAAACGGTGGTTCCAAGTCAGAGGCGAGAGGTGCAGTAAGTAATCCAACTCACTATAATTGATCCTCGCCGGAATCAAAGAATTCGCGGAAGAGATTGAACTCGTCCGTACACAGTTGTTTCAAATAAGCACATCCAGCGTTTGTCTATAGAACAGAAATCGGCGTCAGCATTTTTTGATGGAGAACGAGTGTGTACAAGTTCGACAAGTTCGGTGTGCATTGGATCCAGCCCTCGGATTTCTTCCATCAAGCGTCCCACCAAGAGGGCCTTGCGTGCGCTGAAGTAGGCAGAGTGACACTCGGACAAGAGAGTGGAGAGTTCCTCTGGGTGGGCGGTTGCTCTTCGCTCAAGCTCGTTGAGGAGAGGTGCCAGCTGGGATGTGACACTCCGAAATCTGGTATACAAGAGAAGCATCTGTGCTGTGGAGGATACATCCTATTGGGGTTAACTAAAAATGTCCAGCGCAAAAAGTGACTGAACTACCTTTTCAGACAAGCGCTTGGAAACGTCTGCCGTGAGAGCTCTAAGGGAGCCGACAAAGAACATCTTGATGAGTGTCATTGCGCGTGTCATGCATTGCTGGAAGCGCAAAAGGTAGACTTCTGCTTCCTTGTAATATCGCTAGATGGGACAAGGTCAGCAGCTTCGCGTGAACACCAGCGAATGAACGCACATGAGCCTTCAAATATTCAATGCATATATCGACGCGTTCGACCATGTACAAGAAGTCGGTCTGCAGGACGAGTGATTCTCCCGGGTGATTGAGCATCCGAGTCGCGTGTTCGAGCTCCTGGAAATACTCCAGTCTGGTATCAATCTCTTCTGTGAGGTCAAGCAACTTGTCCTAAAGCCCAGTCAGGAAGCACAAACCCAGGAAATGCAGAGCAACTGACCCTGTCTTCGAGAAGTCGTTCACAAGCATCCTTCAAGCTTTTGCCACTCTCTTCTACGCCTCTCCACTCTTCAAGCATGCTATCCACCTCCTTGTCTACTTCGTCGAGTCGTTCGAGCAACATGTCTGCTATACTTAAATGTTCCGCGACCGTGGCCACATGGGCTCTGAAGTGGGCCTCCTGACTATGTGCGACGGAACGGTCGACTTGTGCGAACCAATCATAGAATTGCTGAGGTGTTTGTATGGGCACTTTGGGATCCAAGGCATGAGAAGACAGCGAACGCGTGGACGAAAGAACGGGGGTGGAGGGTCGGGAACCTGACCCGAGTTTGGTCGTCGCGCGTAGACTGGGAGTGGGTGGGTGCGATGCATCGTCCTCGATGGGGACCTTCAAGTTTCGAACCCACTGAGACAAAATTCGCGTAAAATCGATGTGACTCACCTTCAGAGGAAGAGGTAACTTTTCACTTGCTAGTTTGATGGCAGCCACGCTCTTGAGCGCGAGATCGCTCAATGGCGCTTTGGCTTCCCATTCTTCGAGGGATATTTGGGGTTTTGACTGCAATGTCGGAGGTGCTACTGGACGACGTTGTGCACTCGACCGAACAGCCGACATTATTATTGCGAGTCCAGTGACAGTAGCAAATACATATCTCACTAGTACTAGCGTACTACATTAGTACAGTAGGCACGGACATGTCCATCAGACAAAAGATAACACATGATCACGCGAGCAAGCCAGTGGTTACGATGCTACATCCGCCCATCAGGGAGCGGAGCCGCAATTACTGGCAATGTTTCTCTACGAGTGCCGCTAAACGAATCAACAGCTCCCGGTGTCTCCATTGACGCGGCCTTCCGATCTGGCTCAGCCAATGATGGCCTGGGTGCAGGTTCGAACACAGTGCCAGCAGGGTGGTTGGGAGTCTCGTACAAAAGTGTGGGAGGGGTGACCTTGCCAGTCGGTGATCCGGATGATGACAGAGGCAATGGCGGCTGTGGACTCGATTGCAAAGGCGTAGCTACAGGTCCAGACGAGACATTTGCATCGCGTAATCGTCCGTTCTCGCTTTCGACCAGTTTGAGCGCCTGACGTAGTGCCTCTTTTTCCAGGCGTGTTTGATTCAGCTCTTCTTCGGTCTCGGCTCTTCTTATACGCTCGGTAGCAACCATTTTATTAGCCTGTGGGACGTTAAAAGGGATGGAATCTATCAGAGAAAAAGCGTATACCTCTTCAAACAATGCTTGAGATAGTGACTCAAGTTCCGCCTCCAAAGCAGTCCTGGCCGCATCTGCGGCTTTGTGAGCCTGACGTTCACTGTCGAGTTTCTCTTGTAACTCTTCAATCTCCTTCTCTCGCGCATTTGGTACCAAGGACGAAAGAGAAGGGGACGTGAGATGCGAGGGATGGGGGGAGATGGCAGGCGATCGAGCACCTGGCCGTGGTTGAGCGATAGTCAGAATAAATGGTGTGTCCGTATCTGGCTCACCGCTGCCAAACCTAAACTTGAAGAAACGGCTTTCTTGGCTGGTAATCGAGGGAATGGCTTGTGCAGTCGAGTCCGTACATGCAGGAGGGTTGGCGCCATTAACAGGGACTGGGACGGCCACGCTGGATGGAACAGCAGGTGCCCCTGATTCATTCAAGGGACCGTAATCTAGGCTCCGTGGGCGTGTCTCCGATTTGTTTTCTGTATTGTAATTTTGAACTTCGCGCGCACTCCAGCGACGCCAACCAACATCTCTTGCATTGCAAGGGGTTTCTCTCTTCAGCGCCTCTTCGAGCATCTCGTTGTTGGATATGACCAGCTGAAGGTTTGACTTTGCAAGATTCAACTGTGTCTCAAGATCCGTCTGGGTCTTGATCGCTGTCTTGAGAAGGGAAGACTACAGACAGAATATCGATTGAAAGGTTGTTGGAGTAGAATGAATTTGAAGGTGGGCTCACGAGCACTTCCACTTTGTTGAGGACGCGGTCGAGGGCACATCGGAGGTCCTCTTCCTGGCCATGAGAGAGTACGCGACGAGCATCATGTAATTCGTCGTCCAGACCGGCAAAAACAGCAGAGGTCGGTGAGAGCGACGACGAAGACCGCAGATGACTGGCACCGGACAACATGCGAAACGCGGTACACAAACGTCGAGGAACTTGTGTAAGTAACTTGCCATTCATGGACACGACGCTGCTACGCCGAACATACTACTTGCAACCAAGATACCAGACATTTACTACTAACATACCAGCCAAAGCGTGATCAGCAGAGTCCTGCACCGGACACGACCATGGGCTGAGCAAAGCTTTGTGAGCCTCATCTTCAGCAGCCTAATGTCGCCGATCACAAGTCCAAGTTGTCTCTCGGCGACTGTATCGATGGTCTACGAGGATGTCGGAAGTGAGACTCTGGCTTATCCAGAACCAAGGTATGGGCGACTCCTTCCGTGATATACGGAGCCGATAGACAGCACTGTCACAGTGAACCGATGGACAAGGACCAAAGTCCTGCTCGAGTGAACGAGCTGCCACCGTGACGTCTCGCTGTGGTTGCCTGACAGACGAGGTCCAAATTGACCAAGTTACCAGAAGTGCGGTGCCAAAGAAACGTTGACTACGAGTAGGCAGAGACCTTGCTTGTAACTTGGTCATGGCATGTGTGAGTCTACAGCGAAAATTTCGCGACGTAGGCGCACGATTCGGCACAAAGAAACAACAGCGCTTTTGTTGTATATGCAGACAAGAAAGCGAATGTTTCACAGGATAAATACAACCTCGAGCGTGATGCAGTGTACTCGAAGAAAAGCGAGAGAAATGTGTCGAGGTCGATTAGTGAGGACGTAGGCAACAAAAGGTTATCTCGACCAAAGAAATTATGCAGCGGCGATGTGGTTGGCGGTGGCGGCAGAGACTCGGCGTTTTGGGATGTTCTAACGGCGACGAAGAGACGCCGACTTGGTAGGATCGACATGTTGGAACTATCCTAATCTGGCTCCACGAACACGAACGGAACATCACCACACTCGTTCTCCACGTTAGTTACAAGAGAAGGACTCATAGTGACCGGTGACCGCCGTCCAAGTAAAAGTGTCTGGTTGAAGCACGACACAAGCTGTCATAGCCCTGTAAACCCCACACCCAATCTACGAATCATTTCGGGTAAGCAACACTAGGAACAGCACTTGACATAGTAACGGGCTGTGGAAGACCTGGAAGCTGAATCTTTGTGTTTGGTCCGTGTTGCTCCAGTGCCTGCCCGGACCGGCATTCAAGATTTCCTTTCACCCATTTTCTTCCCAAAACCCTCCAACACAACAAATGAGCGCCCGGTACTACCATCACGGCCTATGCTTCACCCGTATCTTCCTGTAGGTCTACCTGTGCCAGCTAAATTTTACAGTAGCAACAACTGATGGCGTTATATGTCTTTCCGACTCGAACGCACATTCTCATGCCGCTCATATGTGATCTACGGGCACTGCTGGCTGCTTGGGCCTTCCCTCACACTCAGTAACTTACCGCCCATGTGCACGGGTGTGCATGGGAATTACAGTCTCCTGTTTTGTTTACTGGTCCGAACTTATCGCCGACTCTAGGCATCGCCCTACCAGATCGCTTACATTTTCTTGCGTCGGTATACCCAGTGCGTCACTCTCAATACCACACTCCTGAGAGTTTTCTCGAGTGCTGTGGTCAATATGGCACAAGGAATGTCATGGCGGTCGGTAAGCTTCAACAGCCGGCTCCCACTTCATGCTAGCTTATAACCACAGCCGGGCCCAGATGATTTCACTCACCGCACGAGCTCCCTCTTGCTGACCATTTGCTCTCTGTGCAAAGTTCTCCATGCCTCCCCCAAAGAAAGTCGAACCTCCTCACAAGCTCACCTTTGCGACGAACAGCGTGCGCAATACAACTTTCGCAGTAGACAACGACAAGTTCTACTACGAGATCGTGACCCGGTTCTGGCACCCTCACCTCACAAAAGTGAATAGATATGACTACGAGAATCGTGTCGTGACTTGCGTCGCCGAAATCGAGTCCCTCCCGAAAAGGGACGTCAAGGTTCGGTTCAACACGCCCGATAAGGAGGGCGAGTGGATCCGAGCATCAGATTTTGTCAGGGGCGACGGTGCTAGCGTGTGCGTATAGAACTCGATCCGTCGTTTGGAAATAAACTTTACGTTTCTACAGAGGTGGCATGTTTGCCGCAGGGGAGGAAGGTCCAATGTACCGCTGGAAGACGCACAAGCGTTACTTGCAAGTATGCGACGCACCTTCCCGCCGGGAGAGCCAGATGCTGATTTTTCGTGTTCTAGCTTGTGAAAGCGGATGATGAAGAAAAGATTCCGATTGCGGAATACCGCCCATTCAAACGCCATTTCTTTGTCTTCCGAATGTCTGAACATGCATCGCTCGAAATAAAACCAGAGGCAGCAGCCGCTCTCGAAAAAATTATCGGTGAGTATATATCCTTGGATGCGTGACCCGAGGCTGATTCACTGGTATCACCGACAGTGAGCTATCTTATTGTTGAGAGGCGCCGACGTCACGCCAAGGTTCGCGTCAAGTTGGAGCATCAATAGATCGAAGTGCACGGAATTCGTGCTCAGCTTTCCTCTCACTTGTGCCCCTAGTCTGTGGTTCCTGCTACCGTTGAACACGAGTTTTCACCAATCCAGCCTCAGAAACCGGGTGTTTCGTGAGGTCGGTATATCATGGAGCGTTGCGGATCTCTTGAACCCCCGTTAATTCGACACGGGTTCAAAAGGACCGACAATCTATTCACATTTTGCCGTTTTAGAATCATTCCTAATTCGATTTCTCAATACTAGATATCTCATCCCGGCTGGATTGTCGGTAGAGGATATTATTGAAACACTTGGCGTTCTTGAATATACTAGCACCCACTTTTTTCGATTGAGGCAATAGCAAGAATCAAATTTCAGTTCCATGACCATGTTCCTCGTAATGACGATAGGGGTCATTAGTGAGAATAACGCGATTCCTCCTGATCATGGCATCATAACCACCGTGCCGGCTGCCGATCATCTATTCATCTATCGAGTGTTGCAATACCTATGGCTGCCAACTTTTCCAGCATCCCGATCCTCGACTTTGCCCACGCCAACCACGACGCTCGAAAACCCGAGTTCATCGACCACCTTCGACATGCGCTCGTCAACGTCGGCTTCCTCTACCTGAAGAACCACACCGTACCGCATCAAGTCATCGACGATCTCATCGGGTATATCCCTCGTCTCTTCGATCTCCCCCAGGAGGCAAAGAACGAGATCCTCATGGTCAACTCTCCCCATTTCTTGGGGTATTCGAAGCTTGGTACGGAGTTTACAAAAGGAAAGACGGACTATAGGGAACAATTCGATTTCGCAACACCACACGAGACCCGTTGGAAGCCCGGCGCTCCGGAGTACTTGCGGTTGTGGGGACCTTCCCAGGTGTGTGTTGACGATCATGCGTCGACAGCTTGAAATATACATCGATGACCCTACGTATCCAAGTGGCCCGACGAACAGCTCATACCGGGATTCCGGAACACGATGGAAACGTATTTTGCCCATGTGCAGCGACTCGCCGATCGCTTCGTCAGGTTACTCGCGGAAGCGCTCGGTCTCCCGTCGGATGCGTTCGACAGATTCTATGATACAGATCAATTGATGCAACACAGAGGAAAGGTGAGATGGAGTTGAAGACGAGATCCCACCGCACTCGACCGTACTGAGGCATCTTAGGTGGTCAAATACCCAACCCGGTCGCTCACCGATCAAGGCGTCGGTCCTCACTACGACGCCGGTTTCCTCACATTCGTAAAAGTCCCCACACCCTCGACCGACTCAAACCACTGATCCCACACGACAGCTCCTTCAAGCATCCCCTCATCCTGGTCTCCAAGTCCAGAACCTGTCTGGGGAATGGATTGATGCGCCACCTATCCCCCGAACGTTTGTCGTGAACATCGGAAGGGGCAAGTAACGACGCCCACCTCTCCTTTTCGAGCCCTCTCTCACTGATCGGTACCCACGGGTACACAGCGCTCGAATTCGTCACGCGCGGTCTCGCACGCGCCACCTCTCACCGGGTCATCTCGCCCCCCTTCGGCTCCACACCTCGCTACTCTGTACCCTTTTTCCACAACATCAGTCTGGACGCGCGTCTCGCCTACCAAGTACTCGACTGTACGTCTCCCTCCCACTCTGCACAGTGCGCGAACCTTGACCACCCACACGATGACAGTCCCGACAGACATTCTGAAACTCAAGGAACTGAGAGGTGACCCCGTGACGACAGACTGTACGTGATTCATTCCTCTCTTGTGGCCCCATTCGCTCTAATCCCGCATAGCCGTGAACTTTAGCGAGTTTGATCGCGAACCTTCGGGGAAAGTGAACTTGATTGGCCGTATCAAGTGAGTTCATATCCATGTCCGCAGCAAGCGGCCTCGTATAATAGGACGTACGGCACTGATGCGCATGATTAGGAGCCACCCCGACGTCGCTGAACGCCACTATCCCGACTTGTTCGAACAATATTTCCCATCTGGGCTTCCGAAGCAAGCCCTCACGTACTGAGCAGCCGTGCGTTTAGGCATCGTATTTGACATGTATCTAAAGTGTCGTAAATGGTCTGAATTTGAGTCGTAACATCTACAGAAAGACGTAACCACCAATCGAGTCGGCAGCCATACTTGCCAAGATCTGATCCAACGAAAAAAAGTCCGGGGACATGACTTGTAATTTGATCAGGCTAATATGGAGCTAGTGACACGGCAGTGGATTAGATGCGAGTCAAGAAAGTCGATGGGGTGTTAAGAAAAGCAAGTATACAACGAGCAAACCCTGGATATATACAACGTTAGCATATGCGCGGATGGGATGGATGGGGGAAAATGTCGACTCTTGACGAGCAGACGCAAAAAGACCCATCGCTAGGTCTGCTTGCGCCGCCCAACGACATTGAAGTGCAAGAGCAATGTATACAAATGAAAGAAATAGAAATGCAACATAGAATACACTAGGGCGAAACCACCAGCATGGCGGAGTATGAGAGCACTCGACGCCGCTTGAAACTGACGGTCTGCCACAACTTGAACGGCGGGGGTATGTTCTTGGGTATCCGTCGCTGTGGGATCATCCTCAGGAATCGTTACCGTTGGCTCTATGATAGATAATCGAGGATCGGAGATGTCCATCTCATCAGCGGCGGGAGTCGCAGGTAGTCAACTAGATCCTTCGGGGACATTGATCCAAGCCGTTTCAGGAGGGGTCGACGGAGGAACGTTCTCTTCATCGCTGTCTTCGTCTGTAGTGCTCTCACTCTTGTCCTCGTCCTTGGGGGCCTCGACGTTGGGAACAGAGCCAGATTCATCGTCACACTTGTCCGAATCGGCTTTGCTCTTGGTCTCTTGTTCCTGAAGCTGCTGACGGAGCTTGGTCAGTTCGAGCTCCTTTTTCTCGAGTTCGGCCTTCTCTTTCTCCCTCTCAATGAGCTCTTTCCTCCTTTTCTCGCGCTGTGCAGGAAGATGATCAGCGGCTCGCTCTCGGAGATATGAGTAAAATGATGGGAAGCTCGGCAAACGGAGATTTCCGCCGAGCACTCACATCCAGCTTCTCCTTGAGTTCACGAGCTTCCTTTTCCTTCTTCAAACGTTCCCTCATTTCCCTCTCGCTGACAACCCAGGCGGGTGCGCCTTCCGCAGCAGCTTCAGGTTGCGACTTGTTCCTCAGCAAGTCTACAATTGGCAGAGAAAAGAATGTCAGCAAAGATTTTACCCCCACCAACACGCCCGCCCATCCCAAATAAAAGAGATTATTCTGTCCAAATACACAGTTGAACAAACTCACATCCTTGCAACGCCGCGACACTGAACTCGTCTTCAGGGATCGAGTCTGCAAACGTCTTGGCCAGCTCGGCAAGCTTGATACTATCCAAGGGTTTGGCAGAGTGTTGGCAGGCAGCAATGTTATCTTCCATGGGAGGTGGGAGGTATGCCTGGTTCTTCGAGCCAAAGCCATCTGAGGAGGCGAGGGACTCGGGTGGAGATTGAGAGTTCCTGCTCGAGCATGCCAGGGACGAGGTCGACGCCGAGAAGGCAGGCGACATGGACCACAAAGTAGAAGAATGAGACGACGGCGAGCGAGGTGATGGCGTCGAGGGAAGTTCGATGCCCTCAAGGTCGCCTTCTAACATGGGCTCATCATCCTTGTCGGCGGATGGGAAGAAGTTACGGAAGAGAGCCTCCGCTTGCCATTTGGAAGCATTCTTGAATTCAATCCAGACGTCCATGCGACCGGGACGCGAAAGTGCAGGGTCCAGACGTTCCAAGTGATTGGTGGTACTGCGATGGACGTCAACTGAGTGATACCAAAGTAAACGGCACAGACTCACGCAAAGAGGATACGGCCCTCGGCAGCGGCGACGCCATCCAATGCGTTGAGAAGACCGCTCAGACTGAGGGTGTTGACATCCGAGATCTGGTCCTTGTGGCGTCTGTGACGACCACTCGCCGAGGGCTGCTCCGGAACAGTAGCCTCTTCTGCATTGCTACTGCCTGAATCAGGGGTTCCGTTGGAACTCTTATCCCGCGAGACACTGCGGGTAAACGCCGCATCCAGGTCTTCGAGAAGGACGATGCAGCGAGCGGGAACGCGGCCCATAAGGGTGGTCAGGGTGCTATCACTGATCCATGACGAGGACAGGGAGAGCGTATAGATATCGAGCATCAACTCTCCAGCGATTGCATGGATGAGGGAACTCTTCCCCGAGCCTGGAACGCCGTGAAGGAGGTAGCCACGGCGGAATGGGATGCCCCGATCGGCGTACCACTGAAGGATCATTAGATAAGCGCCGCATGACGAGATATGACATGCCTTTTCGGACTTGAGGAAGTCGCGAGCATCGTTGAGAAGCATCTCCTTGACACCTGGGTTCAACACGATGGACGACATGGGACGCTTGTGACGGGAATCTGTCCAGCGCCAGCTACCATGGGAATCTGCAAAGTAGATCTGAATGCGGTGGATGGCTTCTGCCTCGTACTCCTTTTTTGCTTGGAGGACGAGCTGCTTGAGAATGCCATTACTGCGAGCCACGACACTGCGGAGGCGTGTGAGTGGATAAAAGAGGAGGCGAAAACGGAGAGTACCTTATTGACAAGACTTCACAGCCGCTGCCATCCGTCTTCTTGCTGCGACGCACCCTGAGCCAGTGGCCCCTGTAGTAAATGGTGTGCGTTGTGTCCGGGGTGGGCTGGAAGACGACGCGCGTCTTGACCTTGCCGGGCGGTGCATCCTCATCGGGTTCCTCATCCTCGTCACCAAACGAGTTGTCGGCCGTCTGAGTGCCTGAGAAGCCGGGGGTCGTTGTTCGAGTGGTTGTCTCAAACTCCCTAGAGCGCTGCCACTCTGGGCGGCGAGAGAGCCACAGCATGAGCCAGTCATAAGGGTAGTCTTCCTCAGAAAAGTGGGCGGTGAGGAAAAACGCTGAAATGGTCGTCGTCAGCCGAGGCAGGTACGCACGGGGTGGAACTTACAGTTGACAAAGTGAGACCTGAGAGGGGGTCAAGAGGGGTCAGTGTGGGAGGGGGGTTTCACAGCTGGGAACGTACCAAGCCGAGCTGGATACCCTGCGCGCGGTTTCGACTGTGCCTCCTAAAACGACGAGCTTTACGCCGTCAATGACCGACGAGCCTCCTGCGCCGCCGACGAGGGGCTGTACGAGCGACTTGAGAGCGTCCATGACGATGGGGCAGTGAGAGAGACTGTGTACGATCCAATGCTGCGACGCTGAGAAGAAGAAGAGGGATTGAAGAGGACGTGGTGGTTGTAGGAGGAAGAGGACGAGAAAAAAAAATAGAGGGTGTGACTCGAGTGCGGTTCTGTCTGGACCGAGTGGAAGCAAGTCAAGACGCGTCAGCAGGAATCTTGGCTTCATAAACGCCGTCTGCATCCGCTGTGACCACGCCACAGGGTCGCAACCGAACCGAACAAGACCACATCCTATTACATGTACGCCCTACGTGACCTGGTAATACAGCCCCTCCACAGCTACATTCGCCTGCCATATCCCCAGCCTGCGGACGACCCGGAGCATCATGGGAGCGGGTAAAACGAGCACGTATGACACTGGCACCAACACCATCAACGCTATCGATAGGCAGAGCGTGATGCTCGGCTTGATAACGAGAAAGTAGAAGAGCGCTTGATACGTCGTCGCATCCGTAAACTGGCGGTGGTCAGCACCGATGCGCAGACAGAGAATGGACCTACCATGGCGTAGGCGTTCTTGTAGAACGACGTCTCGTATTGGACGCCAGACGCGCCCGCTTCGGCGGCTGATAGTTCGGTCGCGCGCACACGCTGGAATATTGGCCTGGGGGGATATGGCGGGGGGAAGGCTAGTGGGCCATGAAACTTTGTTTGTAATGCAAGCTAAGAATAAAAGGATCTGATAAGGACACATCGATGACAGGCAGAAAGACAATGAATGACCTCGCCTCTGGCAAATGCCCTGGCCCCAAGGAGATCAACGAAGCACAATAGGGCTCCAAGGGGTAATGTGATGAGAAGTGTCGTACCGGTCTAGAACGTGCCGCAATCAGCCACCAGCATTTCAAGCTCATGAGGCGGCCACCGCCAAGAGATTATGAAGCTCACCAGAGTGAAGACGAAGAGATATATCCATGCAACCAGTGCGTAGGGAAAATTGAGTACCATCAGGTGGAAAACGGCGGCATGGTACGCTCTGCGGCCCATGGGACGAAAGTATCGTGCCCACGCATGTTCGTGGCGCAGACGGCGACTAGGCTGAGGGTCATGGAGGTGGTCGACGTCAGGCTCCGTCTCAGAGTCGCGGCAGAACGAGAGGACCGTCTGTGAAAAGGAAATCGACGAAACGACGGTGCTGGCGTGCGAGTCGGCGCGGTGTCGCCTCAAGGGGTGGTGGAGCAACGGCGTGGATTCGTCGGGGAAGAAATGAGGGCGGTGTTCTGGCAAGGCGTCCGAGGCTGTTTGACGGAGTCTGCGTGCTCGTGAGCGTCGTTCTGGGGAGGGATAGGGCGGGGGTGGATCGTTGGTGGGGACGTCGAGGACGGTGGTCATTTTAGCCGGTGGGAATGGTACGTATGCGCTGCCGAGACGACGGCGAACTCGTTCCGCAGGTTCGAATCCTGCCCGGGTCGCTTTTTTTTTCGATCGCTCATGTGATTACAAAGGCTGTGATGCGACTCAACTGCTGGGTTGTCCATGCATGATGGTTGGCTTGCGGGGTTCGAGGACAAGTCCAAAAATGGAAAGATAAGACGATGCCGGGTACTTGCCGAATCAAATATTGCGTTTTTTTCGGGGCAAAGGGACGGCTTTTGCTCTTTCTTCTTAATATTATTGTCCGGTCAAGCCGCTCCTTGCAACTTTTTCGTCTCACCTTCCTGTCCTCCTCCCCTCGACATGGGTTGCGTCCAGTCCACCGGCATCGACAGCGAGGCAAAGGCCCGTGCGTATCCTTTACCCTCTCCACCCCCACTCCCTCACTCGTGACAGGCAATGACGAGATCGAAAACCAACTTAGAAAGGATCGCATGTTGGCCAAGAACGAAATCAAAATGTTGCTGCTCGGAGCGGGAGAGTCAGGAAAGGTCTATTTTCCACCCTGTCTGCTCTGCCACTCGCTCTGCTCACCCCCGACCCATTCCAGTCGACGGTCCTCAAGCAGATGAAGCTCATTCATCACGGCGGCTACAACGACCAGGAACGTGATTCGTACAAGGAAATCATATTCTCAAACACGATTCAGTCCATGCGGTATGTCCCGTCCTTCCCTCCGTCATCTCTCTCCCTTGACCCACCCACCTCCAGCGCTATCCTTGAAGCCATGCCCCAGCTCGATATTACCCTCTCACCCCAAAACGATGCTAGGAGAGCCGTCATCCTCGCTCTTCCCATACAAATCGAGGGCGAGGTCCTTCCACGGGACGTCGCTGATTCAATCCGCGGCTTATGGCGGGACTCTGGCGTCAAGCAGGCAGTCCGTAGATCTCGCGAGTTCCAACTCAACGACTCCGCCGTCTACTACTTCAATGCAATCGACCGCATGTCATCACCAGGATACCTCCCAACAGACCAGGACATTTTGCGGAGTCGTGTCAAGACAACCGGCATCACAGAAACAACCTTCAAGGTAGGCGAACTGACCTACAAATTGTTCGATGTCGGCGGTCAGCGAAGCGAACGGAAGAAATGGATTCACTGCTTCGAAAACGTCACCGCCCTCGTCTTCCTTGTCAGTCTGAGCGAGTATGACCAAATGCTTTACGAAGACGAAAGCGTCGTACGTACTCGTTCCTTCTTTTTCGTTGTCCGCTCCTAAAAGTCGATCCGTCTCTCCCAGAACCGGATGCAAGAAGCGTTGACTCTCTTTGATTCGATATGTAATTCCCGGTGGTTCGTCAAGACGTCCATTGTAAGTATCTCCCCGCCTTTTCATCATCCTCATCTCTCCATGTCCTTGCGTAGATTTTGTTTTTGAACAAGATCGACTTGTTTGCCGAGAAACTCCCTAATTCACCACTTGGAGACTATTTCCCAGACTATACGGGGGGTGACAATTATGACGCCGCATGCGACTATCTGCTCCACCGTTTTGTTGCGCTCAACCAGAACGCTGCAACAAAGCAGATATACGCACACTATACTTGTGCAACGGACACCCAGCAGATCAAATGTGCGTGTCTACTCTTTTACGCATAACTGGGACTAATGTATTTCCGTCCAGTCGTTCTGAGCGCTATCCAGGACATTCTGCTACAAATCCACCTACGGGAGTGTGGTCTCCTGTGATTCAAGCTATGCCTTGTATTCCCATTCCACTCTTGGCCCCTCCTTGCATCGTATATATCATCATTCGCCATGTAGTCTCCATTGCATCACCCTCTCACTCACTATCTTGACTATATCTTTCCCTCCTTCGTTTCATTTACGGCTTCCATCGTCGATCCCCTCGAACATGTTCTACCCCTTCGTGCTGGGTACCGTGGGTCGCTGTCCTGATCTGTTTCCTAATTTTACTTTTTTTCAATTTCTCTCACCGCCTTTGTTCGCTTCATGGGGGTCGTGAAAACTTAATATACCCTTTTTACGATCCGCCGTAATCACGAGTGTGGTGGTACTTTGCATGGTCGTCGTCTTTCCTTCCCTTCGTTTGTACTTACGCTTGGCTCTTTCGAGGAGAGTATAATTCTTGGATGGGGCTCAACCGCTTTTCGTTTTTTCTTTTTATCCAGCGCTCTTTCACATGTATGTAGATAAAATATGGAATAACACGGCGTGCAAGTGAAATCACGTCCGATTCCGGCGGAACAGTTGATCTATTGGCCATCGACACAGCCAAGGAAAAAAAAAAAAACTCACACATGTCCACATCATCTGATAATCCTGTCGACGACGTTATTGTCGGAGTGGGAGTGGATCAAAAAGACAAAGCGACGCCCACTCGACAGCACGCCTTGCTCTACAGTTGCCTATTTCGTTGATGCCAAGCCCCAACGATGATGGCGGTCGATATCTCAACACCGGTTGCGCCCGCAGCACCCATGGCTATGACTCGGGCGGTCCGCCCAACAAACGCAACACCAAAAAGCATACGATTATCAAGATGAAACAGCGACGAGAGAGGGCATGCGCGCGTGTACATAGGCGAGATGAAAAAAAAACGGCGAAAAAAGGGGACCGTGGTATGACAATGTTACATCGACCTCTGTGCGACCGCCTCTGGCAAATCCGTGACGCGACCCACGATATTATACCGTTTCCTGTCCCAGCGTGAGCGACGACAACGACGGCAACGACGGGCACGTACGAGAAAAACGAGTGCCAGTCGTCGAGGACTTTCATCTCGTTCTCGGGGAGGGTACTGTAATCCGGCACGGCATCCGCTGCTTTGAGACTCGACATGCCGAGACCCTTGGAGCCGTCCTTGCCCGCAAAGATGTTGTACGACCCACCCTTGCCATACACGTCTTGCTTTCTCGTGACGTCAAAGACGTCGCCTGTGTGTGTGTGGGGAGGGAGCCACGCGGGGCGAGTACGTACGAAGCGTTACCTTTGATGGAGACGTAGATGGGCTTGTCGGCGTCGGACCCGTCGTACTGGGCGAGCTGGGCGATGGTAAAAGGGTCGTCTTTGGGCGGTGCGAGGTCAGTTCTGGGCGGTTGCATGATCGTCTTGAGCGAGTTCTTGTCGTCTGTGCTGGTCGTGACTGCAGGGCGCGGTGCTGGACGGGAGGCGCGACGACGGAGGAAGTAGAGTACAGGAAGGCCGAGTGCGAGTGCGTAGACGAAATACGACGGGGACATTTTTTTTTTCGTCACAGAACAGGAATCGAACACCGGAAACTCCCGTCGACGCTGTCCCGCTTCCCCCCCGCCGTTGACGGTGATTCCATGGTCCTCGTCCCGACGCCGCCGCCACACGTCCGTCGTCGCGCTCGGACCCACCCACGGCGTCCTCGCCCGCCACTCTAATCTCCTCGGTGCGCCATACGTTTGGATACGGCCACGTCAAGGAGCCTTTAAGCTTCTCAGGGCCTACTGTAATCGTTGCCGCCAGACATCCTCCGTGAAGCATGCACCCCGGAAGAATACTGCTCGATCTGATCTTCGATCCCGGACCTGATCGTCGACGTCGTCCAGAAATCTCGCCCCCTATCAATTAATCGTCCCCTGTACGGCAACGAGTCTCGAGACGATCGCGTCTGATTCCGAGTCGACGGCGTCAATTGGGTATACGACGTATGTTACAATACAATGTCGAAATAAAGGACAGTGGATCGTAAGAATCATGGAATAAGGGGACGGAAACAAAGAGACGAGAGAAACAAAAGGGAAATTATGCAAACAATGGGACCAGTAAGCATGTAAAAAGGCAAGAGTCTCGGCGCCAAGGTGTACAGTACCAAATCCAAAGGCTACAGACGCCATGCCGGCCAGCGTATACTTGCAGACACAAACGAGTGGGGGTATAGGGTATCCATATCGGTGGCAAACACTATGATCACCCCCCTCTGATATGCAGTGGAAGCGAACAGTTGGGCGGAAGAGGGGGGTTAATATTCGTACAATGACAGGCATTCGTAACCCGCTTTCGTAACTCGTCGCACTTGCTTTGCAGCACTAGAACTTGATCAGCCTCGGCTCGGCTCCGATCGAGAAGTATGCACTTACTCGGGCATGGCCATAATGTGTTGAGCACGTCCAGAGAAACCACAATGTCTTTGGCAACCTCCAATGCGTCGGTCAGCGTATTGTCGTTCTCCCACAAAGAAAGGCATCTGTTTCCAAATTCAGTCGCACGAACATCTCGTCATCGCACACACCCACATGGACTCTTGGCTCGCAAACCACGTCACTTGGAAGGGTCGTCTTGTAAACAAATCGCCGTCTGCTTCGCCAAGGCGGTCAATCGACATCCGCACTCTCCTGATGAAATGACTTTGGTGGTATACTGCACGGAAATCAATTGCCCAATACATTCGAGACGACGGTCTGCAAACTCACGCCATTGCTCGGTATGCTTGCGATTGAATGATGGCAAGCTTCCAGCTTCCCGACCATGCAGACTATCCAGGATGACGTCAGACACAGCATAGCCGTTGATTAACATCACTTACGTCTGCAGAATGGAAGTGAGCATCATTTGCGTGCTGTTTTAGGACATCAGCATGCTGTCGGAGCAACCCAAACAAGGAAGAAGAAAAAATTATTATCAGACACCCACTTGTACACGTACTCCCGACACATGTACAGCAGTGCCATGTCGAGGTTGCATGTGTGCGAGTCCAGCGCGTTCTGTATTTCCTGGGTTTCCCGCCAGGATTCAAGAGCCAGTTCAGACGTGTTTTCCCTCGAGTACGTGTTCTTCCTAAGCCGCGTCGTGCAAAAATTCCAGAGGAGCATGCTTCGGCAATAAAGCGCCCATATCGAGTCCTTGGGTGACTGGATCTTGTGGTCCATGGAGCTACGCTCGGACACCTCGCCTGGGAACAGTAACCGGAACTAAAAAGGGGTCATTAATGAACTTGACAACGAAGAACAACAGGCTCACATTGGCAGGGTCTGTCAGGTATAGATCCGTTGGCTCCTTCCGAAAGGCAATACAGTGCGACGTATAGCTTGCCACAAGGTTGAGTGCACTCCAACACAATCTTCTGCATGCCTCTTTGTGCATCTCATCGGGAGTCCATGCAGGATCCCAGGGGGGGGCATACGACCAAGAAGACGAAAAATGATCCGTGGCAATGGATGCGTTAGGCGGGACAGGAATGCATACACACTTGCGTGAAGAGGTACGCGGGGAGCGAACGGCATCCTTGGACATGCCATCATATGACCTCTTGTGGGCGATAGGGACGGTGTTGGGAGTGAATGCCGATACCTCAGGTTCGTTGTTGTCCAAAAATGTCAAGCCAAGGGCCCGAACGATGTGATCCAAAAGAATAAGGGATTGTCTCTCGCGTTCTGGCGTATAGAGATGATGTGCAGAAGACTCGAAGACGGCGAGAATCTATGGCACGACGTGAGGTTCGACGATAAAAAGATGGGAATGGACACCCACGAGCGCGGCCTTTGCAAGGGTCATGTCGATCCATTGCGCATTCCAAGAGGCTTCAAGAGACGCTTGGGCCTGGTCCCGGAGCCAAGCGGCACGGGTTCGGCCTGCCGTGCCGAGTTCCATCTCGCTTGACTTCATGAGGGTGGCGAGAGCTAATCCGGCAAAGACGAGCGAAGGTTGCATCACCTGCCGTTCCTCAGGGTTGTACAAACTCCGCATAAAGTCAGGAACATTGACAAAGGAAAGCCAGTAGCCGGTGGTAGTGAATCTGGCAAGAGTGAGGAAAGAGCGGAGAGGACGTTTACAAGACGTACAGGGATGACAAATCGGAAGCGATGTCCTTGATACTGCAAAGGTGTTGAGACCGAGGTCAGAGGGAAACAATGTCTACTCACGACTGGTCGCGGGTAGGAGAGTAGCTGCTGACGAGGTTGTCCCACCATTCCTTGCGGTTGTGCTGGACAGACGGGGTAGGCGGTATCCGATGCTTGTCGACTATATGGCGATCGGGAAGTTGGGAGCAAGGACGTAGGGGAGCTGATTGGTACTCCTGGTCTGCACATATGGTGGAATAGCCGTCGGCAGATGAGAGACCTCTTGATGGCGTGGAAGAGGAAAGGTCAGAGCCCTGGGGAGAGAGGGAGGAGTGGTTCAAGCGGGGGTGAGTGTCCTGTTGAAGATCGGACGTTCTGACGGAGGGTGTATCGAGGTGTCTGCGATCCTCGGGGTCTTCTTGTGCATCTGGAAGGCGAGCGGAAGTTCTCTTCCTTTTGGAAGGAGGTAATGGCGGGGCCGAGCCGTCTGCGGGACGCTTCTTGCAAGAACGCTGACGGGTTCCGGGACGCTTATCGGGGCCTCGACGCTTTGGGACGGCGTCGTACTGACACTCGTTCGATCGGCGAACGCAATTATGGCATATCGGACGTGTCGAGTCACAGCGGATCTTTCTTGCACGGCTTCGAAAGCACGTGAACAAGTGAGGGCGAAGCGGAGCGGGGACAGCTTACCACTGACGACAGGCGATGACGAGGTTCGAGCCTTCGCGCCGCGGAGGGGGGGGCTGTGTTGCGGGAGGTGTGGAGTGGGATGGGGGGGAGGAGACAGGATCGCGTTTGAGGGGGGGCGATCGGTGATCAGAGTCTTGTGGGAGGAGGGGAGCGGAAGAGGATTGTGGGGAGGGATAGGAGGGGTCACGGGGATCGGGATGGAACCTGCGGGCGGTGTGGTAGTTGAGCTGGGAGGGTGGCGGAGGGAGACGGGTGTTTGGGTATGGGTGTGGAGAGACGTCGATGTGGTGGTTGTAGTGGTTGCTGGGGTCGAGGGAGGGGTCGAGGAGGTGGTGGTGAGGGTGTGGCACGGGGAGAGCGAGGTAGGTCGAGTCGAACTGGGATGCGAGTATTCCGGCGGCGTTGTGTACGTCGAGCGAGTCGGGGTGGTAGCGGACTTTGTTGTTGAGGTGAGCGTGGAGACAAGGGCGCGAGGAGAGGACGAGCGTACGGTTGTCCCCGCCGTGTGGGTGGGGGAACTGGGCGCCGAAGATGGGCGAGTGGAGACCGGAGCCGTCCTCGCTGGACTGTGGCCCGTCGTCGACGATCATGGCGGGCAGGGGCGAGTACACGTCGCTGTTGGCAGAAGAGACGACCATGCAATTTGGAACAGAGTCAATCCCGGCCACGGTCAAGTCCGCTTATGAAATCCATCTCCTCCCGAAGATCACAGAGATTATTGTATATATATATATATTATAATAATATATTATTTTACCCGTCGAAATCGGATCACCCCCCGGTCGCCCCCGGTACACCCCCCCTTCAGTATCCGTGCCTGGTCGTCCTGTGACCGCATGGTTCGCCGCATTTGGACGTCTCTCCAGTCGACCCGGTTCGTCTCTGCGCTCATGCTCGCCCTCTTCGCCTCCTGCTGTGGCCTCCGCACCCGCTCACATGACCGAGTCAGTCCTCTCCTTCTCCCCGTCCCTCTCTGACATCTCCACAGCCCGACGACCGCACGCCACTCATCCCCCATGCGGACGACACCCCAACGCGAGTACCCCCTCCTCCTCCCCCCGCCTGCTCACCCACAGCCAGCCCACAGCCCCGCCTCGTTGACCACCAGAAACTCAAGGACCGTCTCGGCTCCGTAGTACGCTCAAAAGAAGGGTCCGTCTTCCTCTCTCTCGTTCCGACGCGCCCCAACCCCCGTGCAGGAAGATGGTCAACGTGAACGCCCACTTTCCCTTTGGTCTCCATCCGGACCACGCCTCGTCCGCCTCCTCCCGCAACGTCTCCGGTGGCACCCTCCCCAGCAGTCGCGCCGCATCCCCGTCCCCGCATCGCGCCCTCCACAAGTCCCCCTCCAATGCCTCCGTCCGTCCCGATACCGAAGACCTCGTCCACTACCTCCCTCTCGCCGTAAACCCTGCACCACCCATCCTCAACGTCCGTCTCGTCAAGTCCGCGCGTTCAATGCACAGCACACGCGGCCGTCCACAACGCGACCCCAACAGCCGGACCCCCGCGCTCGACCCGCAGTTGCCTCCAGACGAACAACACACACCCCGTCCACGTCCACCTTCACCCCCTTTTCAACAGTCATCCCACGTGAGTCCTCTTTTGTTCCCCTGCCCTTGCAACCGCCACAAATCACCACTCAAAGCTCTCCGTAACGCCACCCTATCCCGAGGACTTCAGCATCCATGACGCTGGCGCCGTGGCACGTTCATGGGGCGACTGACAGTTTGCTCCCTTGTCTCCATCACGTTCATTTCCGGACCTCGCCATACATACTCCCTTCTATAGCATCCCTTTCCCTTTTTAGGCATCTTCCTGTTATCTCCACAAGGTATCAGTTTCTGTCATTTCCTACTGTCGGATCTGGGACATGTTGCGTAGCCTCCTTCCAGATATGTTCTCCTCCACTCTTGTGCCTCGGTCCGAACCCTTCCAAATGAATCCCACATGCAAGAGATACCTATCCATATCAGGCCCATGCGCGGGTATTCCCTCTTCCAATTTCAAACTTCTCAACAAGGCCTGCCCGCAGTCTTCACAACCTTAATTGTGTATGTCCATCCATTCTTGCCCATGCCATCTGGCAGTGTCACCACCCCATCATCATATCATCTGTCTCACTTCCTCGACATGGACCTTGTTGCAGCGGGGTCTCGCGTGAATAAGCCACTCCAATCTAGATATATCACCTCTTGTCCCTACCCGTTAATTTAATTTGTTGCCATCGGGGCTATGTTTCGACGGAAACAGCACGACAGCCAAAAGCAAGTCCACGAACAAGAGTGACCCCCCCTTGAGAATCCTGGTCCGCGCACCGCGACGTATCGCGGAATCGCTTCAGAATATGAAAATGCAACGTTCCCCATGGAGGTAACCTACTCGCTTTTTCTTGCTTGCGCCGACGCGATCTGATGGTGATGCCCCCCCAACGGAGAGGCGCGGGAACGGAAAGGAATGGACAGGAAGGTGTGACGTGTGCCATCGGGAACGCACGGTCGGATTATGATACATCCCTCAAATCATTGGAAGACACTCTGTCCGCCGCCCCCATCCTCCGACGTCGCGGTCTGTCTGATCAGTGCCCGGGAGACATGCTCGGAGCCGCCCTCTCTCTCTCACGGCCTACCTTTGCGTATTGTGTCGTGTCTGACGCGGGTGAAAAAATCCAGACAGCGATCGGAAGCGCCAAGGCGGCGCGCCACCTTTGCAAGATAGAGCATTCGATGTAACTTGATGGGTTGCCTGGTTTCATGAAGATGTTCGTGTGATTGTGCATACCCACAACAGGGCAAAACGTTTTTACACCAAGGACTCCGTGATATGGAATGGACGACAACTATCAATAGATGACACTCGCAGAACAAAGACCCACACGCACCGCAACCATCGTGACACCCCCAAGCAAATCAACGTCCGTCCGTCCGTCCGTCTGTGCCTTATCGGACCGCCGTCGACCCGAAAATCATCTCGAAACACCAAGCAACGCGCAACAGAGCACGACTATTTCTCAATGTCGTTTCACTCCGCTGGATGCATCGCCAAATCTGGGCAAATGTCAAAACGCCAGAAACGTGAGAAAAATAAAAGTTGTGTGTAGATGACCAACGTAGTCATATTTCCCGCTGGCCATCACCCCCTCCCCCGACCATCGTGGGGTCGCGAGGCTAGCAGCTGTACATTCGGGGCATGCGCTTGACGCCACGTTCCATGGCCCCTTGTGTCCTTTGGAAGGGGGTGAACGTTTGAACCATCAGGCATCACAGCGGGCATCGCAGCTCACGCATGGCTGCGCATGCGAACTAGGTTGATTTGTTTTGGCTCAGAGGACTAATTCAGTGGCGGGTGTAACTGGACGCCGGGACTCGGCCGCGTGCGATAGAGTTGACTTGTGGGATCCGGAGACTACAGGCGACGCATCGAGCTGGGAAAAAAAAAATAACGAAAGAGCCAATGACGGGCCCGTCAAGATAACGCTGGGGTGGGAAGCTTCTCAAACGCTTGCCTTGCCATCTGCTTCACCCGTCGGTTATCTCCGGCCCCTCCTTCCGAAGCACCAGCCAGCATGGCGATGAAACCCACCCTCTGGAGATCTGCGGTCAAGAGTCTGATTAAAAGTACAATACAGGCGGTGCATGCTACAACTAGATGCATATGGTACGCATCGAACGTGATTCATCCGTCACACAGTGGCAAAACCCCCTTCTCGTTTACAAGCCGTGTGCTGCTATGTGCCGCATGATCGTCAGCGAAGCGAGGACCTCTGTTCGGTGAATGAGCGGGGACCCTCGTTGTCAGGCCGGCCACGCCAACGCACCAGCTGCGAGGTGTGGGTACGCCTCGTCGATCGTCAACATGCAACCAGACGAACCATGATAGTCCGGTTCACCGGCCAGCTTGAGCGAATAAAACGCGACGAGGTATTGACTTCGGTTCGTGCACTACACACACGCGTCCAGTCAGTTTCAATCGGCATCGCCCCCACGTAACAGGGTGCTCACAGTCCACTCGTGACCTCTGATGGATCGGAAATTCCATCGGTATTCTTGCCCGTCCGATCCAATAAATTTCCTCGCCATGCTACTGTGTGCGCTCGGGTATCAGCGGCGGAACACATCGTCGGTGCGATCGGCGCTCGCTCACCTGCCCAGCGGTGAAAGCTTGGCGAGGTATTTGTCCATGGGTATGGGAGCCCCTGAACGGATGGTGATCGTGCCGAGGGAATTATTTGGCCCGAACGCTAACGCGACCAGCGGATTCGACGGATCATGCGTCACATTGTGGATCATGTACGCTGTATGGGTCGGCGCTTGGGCCGTACAGCGCAGACGCAAACGGAGACGGTCGTTCATGTCAACGAAATCAGACCCTGTCAGCGTCCCGGTCTTGTCTTCGAGGAGGAATGGCATGCCATAGACGGTAGACATGGCTGACAGGACGACTGTCGATGAGAGGAGACAAAGGTACAACTATCGCTCACCTCAGCGAGAGCAGGCTATATCTGCACTCGAGCTGTCAGTGTTAAGCCATTTTCGGCAGACAGCACAGGCAGAACAGGTGAGCGACATGCCGCGTACTGGCAGGCATACTGTGCGTGGAGGCGAGGATTAACTGCCGTCATGATCATTCGTGAAGTTAACCTTGGCCAAAAGGGATCCATGACCACGCTGTGACCGTTCGTGCCAGCGCGCGACATATGAGAGTGGCCGGCGCTGGCTAAAGAAGGAATCGCCCCGCGCCCAAGAGTCGTAAACCCGTTCGTGCGACACACCTGACGATCGAAGAGTCAGGTTTCACGACAGCGATGACGTACTCGTGGCTGGTTAGTCTATTTCAAGGGAAAATCTAATGCTCGCCAGTCACAATTGCGTCAACGAAACAAGTGCAGGCACAGGATTACCGGACGTCCAGGGGGCGCGCACAACGAGGCTGTGCCACGACACGCATACGTGATAACACAATTCACGTTGAACACGAGGTGGAGCAGCCGTCTCTTGGCTTGGATAGGGACCAGAATAGCGACTCGTGAGAGCTTCCCCACTGAACTAGCCACCAAATCAGATCGATGTGTGTCAAGCTGACTGCGGAAGACGATGACAAGTTAATGGGCGGAGATTCACTGACTACATGCGCAGCTCGGGTGGTCGTGCAACGTATACAACAACACGCCATGCTCGTAATCGGTGGGATGCAAGCCCCGCGACACGACATCGTCAAGGTCGTCGAACATATCGATTTCGAATATAGGACCCGCGGGTGTTGTGCGCGCCTACGATGCAGGCACATTGCCTCCTGCCATAAGATCTGTGAGGAAGATCGTCACCGGTGGTTTTGACTAACGGGGCGGGCAATGATGGTCCCCTATTCGCTTGATAAATCCATGCACAGGACCGACACCCTAACTGACTCTGGAGCGGGGCCTGTCCCTCGCTGCATTCATATCCCATAACCTTCGATGCCTTTCTCTCTCCTTTTCCCGCTCCGTTTCATCGTAATCCCTCAAGCGATTACGGCGCCCCTCGCGGCCATGGGTAGGCGACCGGCTGCGACGGTCCTCCTCATCACCAAGCCTCCTCCGGGCTGGGGACCGCGATCGTGGTTGGTCTCGACGAGTCCGATCATCCCGATCGTCACGGGCTGCCTTGCGAGCTTCCTTGCGCGCGCGTTTTTCCTCTTTGCGCTCTTCTTTTCGGCGACGCCTCTCCTCCTTCTCTTGTTTACGCGATGGATCTTCCTCGGCGCTCGGCGCAACTCCACCAGCAGCGCTGGGCCCCGTCGATGCGCTTGGCGTGGGTTGCGTAGCATTTGCTCCAGTTGGACCAAAACCTCTGATAATGCAAACAATATTAGTCCCAGTGGTGTGATATTCGCGGACAGGACTTGCAATGCAATGGAAAGAGCCTCCGCCTCTGCTGCCTTTATCCTGCGAATTTCTTCTTGCCTCTCCGACTCGGTAGCTGCGGCGTCCCTGCTATACCAGTGGATATCCTTGTTCTTTTGCCATCTTCCGGTCGGGGCATTGATACTGTGGCCAAGGTAGTGCTGCAACGTCACTCAGCGAGTTGGGAAGAGGGTATACGTGGTTGTGTGTACTTCTCTGTCCTTGTCTGCGGAAACGTCGGTCCACTTGAACTCGGCCTGTCCACCTCGAGTTCCTCCACGAATGGGTTCAAACATCGATTTCGTACTGCGTGACACGAACACGGTTCACCGAGTTCCCATTCAAATCCCGATTGTATCTCCGACTGAAACGCTTGATCTCGATGGCTTTGCGGTGTGTGATCCGCGCCCTGCGGGATGCCGACACGCCGGTCACTCTCATTGGTGCCATTAGGCAACTTGGCCAAGATTTGGACGGCGAGCGGTCGTGCGGCGTGTTGCGGTGATCCTGGCACAATCATTGTCATCCTTGCGTGCCGCCACCTGTCGTCTTCTCGTGACGTTGGTTTCTCTGAATGATGCGCTGTACGCGCCACATTAATACTCTGGCAGGCGTGTTCATCGATGCATCCATGGCATCTGCCGGGTGGTGTCTCGACAAGTGGCGGCGGTGAACTCGGATTTAGGATGATCTTGAGAGGGCATTCGCTACCTGGGTCCTATTGGTTTAGAGTGTTGCAACTGGTCCGAGTTGCAAGCGTAGTCGCTTTTCGAGAATTATTATTTTTTTCCAATTTCAGAGAACTCCGGCTGGTAATACTCCTTGCACTCCTCCCGCCATGACCTTCTGCTGCACTTGCACTGCATCTGGACTCCAAGAACAGACGACATGCACGAATCGGACGCCTTGCCTCGAGGAACGGCCCTACAAAAACAGCGAACACGGCGAGCCTTTCAGCCCCTCGACCTCGAATGCTATCACACTCATAGCCGACACTTGGCGGTCCGAATTTCTCTCTGGGCGCAACGACGTTTTATCGTAGTCTCGCCGAGGCGCGCCTCAGGATCATTGCCCCGTCTGTTAATATAACCTTCACACTTCCTTGCATACGGCACACAGCTCTTGCGTCCGCCCAATCGCCGGAGGTAACGGTAGGGCACTATCACACTGGACGAGAGAACAGGTACGTGCCACTGCATCTGTATGGCATAGTGCTGAGTCGAGACGCGTCGTCGGGACAGTATAACTAGACCTTCAATTACCCCTTCGCGGATTCGATCAAAGTGGGCCTGTTAACCCCTTATCCGAACAAACAAACCACGCCCTACTGAAATTATTCCGAATTGTCCGACTCTCCCGACCAAAGAGACGACGCTGTCGACGACCCATTTGAAGCCGTTTTGAAGGATTCCACTGCGAGCACCCCCTGCGTCGTCGGCGAGGAATTGTTTTCATGTGTACAGTATTCAATGGTATTTTTTTCAATATCACGCGGTTGTTTTGTTGATTCTTACGTGGGCGCACGGGCCCGCGTGGCAAACGAAACGGGGTTTGGCTGCAAGTGGAAATAGCCGAACAGGAACCCAAGTTGGCGTGCTCCTCAACCTTTCCTTTTATCTGTCGCGCAACTTCCACTGCAACTTTCACTTCTTTCTCGTCTCCACTCGTGATGAGTAAAAAGGCACCTAAAAACAATGAACCAGAGACTAGCTATGCAGAACGCGACATTGTTCTAGGTAAAATACGCGGGTTTCCTCCATGGCCTGCCATGGTATGTCGCGTCCTTTTCTTGCCTTACGAGTCCTCGTTTATCGTTTTTGTCCCTATAGATCGTGAACCCAGACAATGTTCCAACTGGAGTTGCCAAGGAACGTCCCGCTGGCAAAAAAGTAATCCATTGTGTCAGGTTTTTCCCCGCAGGAGATTTGTGCGTCGCCATCATCCTTGCTTATTATCATGATAACTAACAACTTTTTTGCACAGTGCATGGCTTGTATCAAAGGACATATCGAGATTGAAGGAGCATGAGATCCGTGCATACATCAACGAGCCACACAAGAAAAACGTGGAACTCTTGACTGGGTATAGAGTCGCTCTTGATCCCACAAAGTGGGAAAAGGAGTTGGAGAGCTTGCAGGTGGCTGCTGCGGAACAAGAGGACAATGCGCCAGTCGATCAGCTCGAGACTGAAAACGAGGACGAGGAAACAAAGAAACCCGCAAAGTCCAAGAAGCGCAAGCGAGACTCTGAGGCACTTTCCGCAAAGCCCAGGACCAAATCCAAACTGAAAACCGAGAAAAGGGTTTCTTCAGGGAAGTCGAAGAAAAACGGTGCCAAGTCTAAGGAGATGATCGAGTCCGAGGATGATGGAGACCAGGAAGCCGAGGCTGAAGGTGAAGACGAAGGTGCTGGGACGAGCGCTAAAGCCGCACCACCGCCTTCGAAGAAACCAAAACGGGAGAAGGAGGAAGAAGTCGATGGTGCGAGACACAATGACCATTTTAAATCTCCTGACCATGACCTTACTCTAGCCAACTTGGAAGCAGACCCCGAGGCACGTAAAGTGAGAGAGTGGCGACACAGGTTACAGAAGGCATTACTAGGCAGCAAGGGAGCTCCATCTGATGAAGTGAGTCTTGGACCCAGCGCAGGTTGCCATCACCGACGCAAATTGCGCAGGACATGCCCTCCCTAGACCAACTATTCACGACAGTGGAACACTATGAACACCCAAATCTCATCAACTTCCTCTCAGTGCGTTTTTGTGGCGTTAGCCGTGGGGATTTATCGTTGACCGCGAATTCCATCGATAGTTTTCCAAAATCGGCAAGGTTATGCGACACATTGCGGCTTTAACGCCGGACAAGGTGCCTCGCGACGAGGAATTCAAGTTCCGAGCACGAGCAAAGGCCTTGGTGGACAAGTGGCACGCCATACTGGGTGCCAACAAGCCGAGTGAGAACGGCGGTGAAACTACTACCAATGGTGCTGCAGCAGACACGGCCCCAGACACATCTGAAGTCAAGACAGCGTCATCTCCAGGCCAGAATGCTATCTCGTCTGTTTCAGCTGCGGACATGACTGTGTCAGAGGCATGAATTTACTGGTTATCTCCTCTCTAATGACTTGCCCGCTCCTAATTTTGGTCTTTTCGCGACCTTGCCGCATGACGGCTTACAGGGCCGCGTCAGCCAAACGTGCATCGTTTGGCATCGTTATTATGTTGTGCCATTTCTGTTCCCTGAACAACCTTTGCTACTACGCTGTACATGTTGTCGTGAATTGCAACTATTCCCAGCTCGCTTGTAAGTAGTGCTAAAAATGCGAATATGTCTTATGCGAGAGGTGTACAAGGATATCGGAAACCGGCAACATCCGATAGGTACCGAACTGGTTTGACTCTAACCGAACCAGCAGGTTGGTTCGTAACCATCCCGAGCGACAGGATCATAGGCTGTTTGCAGCAAGCAGGTCAGAAAGTAATAAATGTCACTCACTCCGGTCCGCACCCCCGCACGTCCCTCCTGTGCTCGATCCCCGGGATAGAGGAACTGACGATCTGTCGAGTCTAGTAGACTTTTTTATTCCGCAGCCACGATTGAAGGAGGCTGAATTCGCCATGGGGATCAAGGAACTGGAACTTGCCGAACAGGAACGGTTTCCAGTGCACATCATTGGTACGCGTTCGGCTTTGAGTGGTGGTAACTGATGCGCCGATCAAGATGCGCGTTGCATATCTTGGATAATTACTTGTGCCTCTTGCAAGAGCCTCGTCATGGCGATGAGGGAACATGTTAGGCACAGTTCCACCCAGATTGCCCGCGCTTCAACAGAATATGCTTTTGGCTTACAATACGGTGGTCTGCGCGCCAATCAAGAAGGTCGTGGGTTACATACAACTATCCCGAAATCCCCGACCTTGATTAATAGTTTACACAGCAACTTGTCTTTTTCTGATACTCCCATTCGTTGCAAGCCTCTTGATAAGTCGCCCCTAGTTTCTATGAATGCATCTTCCAGCCCTTCTGCCCACGATGTCCGATCATCACGTGCTCTCGCCACGCGCCGTTTATCCTCCACCGCATACTCCTTTTAGCCCCCTGTTGTGCCATCGAATCGTTTCGTTATCAACAGGACACTAGTCCCCGAAATGAAACACGGCCTCGGCCGTCCAGATTTAACTCCATGTCGAAAGACGGTCTTGCTGTACGTGTATAAAAAATGACTAGGCAGTGTCGCTGTCACAGGAAAGTTGGGGATGGATTCGAATGCTGATCATCTTTTAGCCCATTCGTGATCAAGATATGATCTTATCGATGCGGCAGATTCCGGTGGAATGATACGGCGGGAAGGACGAATCATCACGGCAAGGCAGGGGCGTTGGAAATTCGAAAAGCAAACTACCCGCTGGCTAGTCTTTTGCAAGTATTGACCGACTGTTCGTCACGGTGATCGAGATCGAGTCGATTGACCAGCTATAGGCTTGGATATCTCACCTTCGTTGTACATGCTAGCCATAAAGTAGATTCCAATGATCTAATTTTACCTCATGTCGTAATGTGAGATAATTGCGAAACTCAACAACGCATGGATTTCCTTCCACCACTTGGCTTTGGTTTCAACAGACTGAATGCTTAGATTGATACATAGAAATCTCCACCATGCTCATCGGAACTTGCCCACTTGTCGGACTTTGATCGCGAAGAAGTCGAGGTCGATCCAATTAGGACCTATCGTTCCGAGCAACCGCCGGTCGTATTCCACGCCTTCATCCATCATGGACGAAATTCCTTCCTATGATTTCAAAGGAACGGGTACGCTGGATGACGCAGTGAGTCAAGGTGGACTTTGTTGCTGGACCTGATTGACTCGATCGCATCGTGACACGGCGCTTCAGATTGCCCGCTCGAAAAGTGTGTCACGTCTGGTGTTCCTCGAGGAGAGCTGATCCGAAAACCATCCCAGACTCTTCAGACATACAGAAGAGCGTCTTGGAGCTACCTGACGTCGCCCGCATACCATCCAGAAAGCGCACTTTTCACCTCAAACACGAGGACCTCGAGACCCATGTCCGACCTCTGCTGTCATATAATTGGCACGTCGGTCGCATCAGAGATGTCGTAGACGATCTCCAGGTGTTTTCCTTGAACAAGCTCTTCAGCTTCAAGGATTTTCGCACCGCTGTCGATTTCTTTGATGCACTTTCCGAGATCCAAAATGAGGAAGACGTGAGTTACACAGAACGGTAATACACCTCCCGGGCTGACGAACTACCAGCACCACGCGCGTGTCACCGTCGACTACTCCAACGTTTATGTTTCCACACACACGCACGTGGCGCACCAACCTACGTCTGGTGGAGAGGCAGACGTAAAAACAATCAAAATTGCTGGACTCACAGCCCGTGATATCCGGTTTGCGGGCGCAGTCGAAAGGTTGCATGAGCGGTTCCTGGGGGATGAACGCGCGGTTACAAAAGTGCCAATAGACTCTGCAAACCTTCAAGCATGGTCGATGGAACAACTTCGACGGCGGTACCCGCCATTGCGTGGATAAGGACGAGCATTTCGTTTAGTTGCTGCGGTACAATACACTGGATAACATACTACTGGGTAAAGCTTGATTGGACAAGTTAGCTATCGGATAGTCGAGCTCTTATCTTCCCCAGATATACTCGGTGACGTTTCTTATCTCGCTATCTACATCCTCCCTAAATGCGATCCTTTCTGCTGCAAGGTCTTGTTGCATATGCAATTCGTTTGTCGTCCCCGTCAGCGGTACGATACTATGCAGCTGTGCAAGTTTGAAGACAACCTGGGCAGGTGTCACGTCCATTCGTCCAGCGATGGTTATGACCGCTGGATGATTGAGCAAGCTCGTCGACCCAGAAAGCGTCCAGAAAGATCTAGGGTTATCATGAATCACCGACGCCGGTTTGAAGGGGCAAAGGGCACCAACTGATATTCGATCCCATGAACTTTGCAATACCTCCACACATCAGGATCCCACATGTTTCCCTCATACCATCGATTTTGCACGACTTGCACCTTTCTCAACTCTCCTAAAGCAGCGAGAACGCGAACGTCGTAAACGTTGCTGACGCCAATCTTGCGTACGTCTCCCTCATCCTGGGCCGCCATAAGTGCGCGCCAAGCCTCCAAGGTTGTCTGCATCGTCCTCAGAGGTGAATGAAGGAGATAAGAGTCGATATAAGACGTCCGAAGGTTGTGCAAGGACGTTCGCAGAGACGCCCCAACCTGATCCTTGACGGCATCCTTGACGTTGTAAGGAATCGGCTTGCTAAGATCTTGTCCCCCGATGGGCGTAAACCTGCGTTGATCGGAACGGGTGAATACGTGATGCGACGTGGTCTCCAAAGGAGAGCGAACATGCACTTTGTCTGGATATACATTTCGTCACGTTTTATGTCGTGCTTCTTCTGCAAGACATCGAGCGCTTCGCCGACGAGGTCCTCCCTGTGGGGAACGAGGGTCAAATCTTGGAAGCTATTCTCCGATGTATAGTACGAGCGCACCTGTAGTGCTTGGGTTGGCAGGCTGGGGAAGGTGTTAAGCCCCTGAGATATACTCCTTATGGACCCACCTGTATCGACGGCACGGAATCCTTGTAAGAAGGCGTTGACGACGAGGTGTGTTGTACGCTCTCCTTTCCTATGCTCACGTCTGTGGTAAATGGCGAGGATGCGTCGCATGTAGCTCACCATGCCGTTCCATAGATGATCTTTGGCGAAAGGACGTTCATGCGAGGGTTGTGGATTGTGACAGACGCTTAGGAAATCTCACGCGGACTCTGGCAGTATGATCAATTTTGGGACAGCAGAATACGCCGGCGTAGTGGTTTCATTCTATCATGCTCCACTTCTCCGTGTAACATACGAAAACCAACACGCCCAAGCGATATCAATCATGGGATAGCGTTCCGAGTCAGGTTGAGAAACCGAAACCCCTACTGAGCTCAAGCCAAGACTATACCTTTACTTCAATCGTCCCAAGATTCAGATCCAATGTTAGCCCACGATGTCCTCATGCTTGAACTTTCCCATCCTTACGTCGACGCGGGACCGCGGCTCCAAGGGAAAGCGCCCTAAATGACTGCTGGGGCGAGCAACGAACCGAAGCGCCTGTGTCTCGTCAAGTGCAACTACCATCCACCCGAGGGTCGGACGAGTTTAGTGAGGCCAAAGGAGGTCGCAGATCGAGATATTTCGGAAGCAGAGGTCCATCATGCACTCGCTTGTCACGTATCGGAAGAACTTGTTGGCCACTTCTCCAGCACTGAGGCCTGAGGAACATGATGACTCACCTCGAATGCGTTCGTGGGGAGACTCGGCTAGATTTGAGATCATCGTACAGAGTGCTCCAGACCGCATGCTGTTTCGTGCCATGTAATATGTCTTCTTTAGTAACCGCGATAAGACTGAGAACTTGCATTCTGTTATCAAGTCCCAACTTTGAACGCATGTGGAGCACTTACGAATGATACCTCTTCAACATCAAGCAGAACCTTCTTATGAGTCAATCGATTTCTTGTTCCTCCGCTTAATCCGTTGATGAGGATCTCCAGGCGATCCACTGGTGGCAGCATGAGTGTTCAGCAACTTCGTTGCTGTTCTCGGAGTTTGTTACAACACCACCAAGCTTCCCCAACTCTTTATGTTTGTAATGCTCAAAAAGCATTGAATAAAGTTCTTCAATTGCACGGCCGCGAGTTCCCATTACATCACGGTCGACCCCCTTCCGGAACGTCGCAAATCACCTAGTAGACGAATAGCTTTGGAATCCGGACTAAACCGCAGGAGTTGCCGACTATCGTGTCTACTATGCCTTGGAAGCGGCACCCGCTACATCTCCGGTCGTTTTCAGCCTCGGTATACAACATCAGTTTGCAAAATCTGATGACAATCAGAACTCACCAGTAAGCCAGACCATGTTTGATTAGTTAGCCCCTGCGTCCCAACTTACGGTACTCGCAATCCCGAGAAGAGACACCGCGACATCAACTATACGGCCGCATCAGCACACAGAGATTTGTATTGATGTCTCTGCTCATACACATCAAATGGCAAACTCGGCGCGGAGTTGCTAAACGGCTGCTCTGAAACGTGTGCAATAGACATGAATATGAAATGCACGCACTCGAACTCGATTGCTTTGCACCAAAATGGTCTATCCTGTCCATCTTTTTGTAATTGGTTGCGCACTGCGACGTGAGCAGTTATAGAGTCTAGATTGCACTGTCCGGTAGGTGTTGGATTGCCCTTTCGAGGCCAACTTGATGTCCTACTTGCGGGGAACCTCCTTCGCGACTTCATTGTCTTAAGCTCGCTTCGAGTCGGCAGTTACAACGGCGTTAGGCCATCTGCCGTGTCCAAGCATACTGGCTGGGAGGTTTGCAGCAATTACTAAAGAAAATGTCGCGAGCTTGTCCCAGAAAAGTGTTCGGTAGAACTGTTGCTTCCGTCCGAGTGGACTCGTCTGTCGTGAGCCTGAGGCAAGTCGCTTGCCGTCGTTTGCCGAATGACTGGTTATTTACGATTTGACATGGACCGGAACGTCGTTGAAAAGGAGGCGTCGTGACTGTTGGATGCGGCGAACTCTGACGGCGACGCGGAGGAGAGCGAAAATCACGGCAGGAGTCGAGGAGTCGCATCCGAGTCTGTGCCGGCGGCCCGGGCCCACTGACTTCCGCCGTCCTTTATCTCCAACTTTGATGATTCCCTCGCCGTAAAATATTCATTGACCACCGTTTCTTCCTTGTGAACGACAGGATAACTGGAGGCGAACTTCGAAACGGGAAGACGGATGTACGTCAAGTAGTTGTCTTTTTTTTTTGTTTATCGTCGTGGTCGTCGCAAACTTAAACGTGACATCCTCGATCAAGGTCGCAGTGATCTTGACGGTCAAGACCGGTACACTGGTTGGGCCAAGGTAAGCGTTGTGGTACAAGTTTTGTGTATGAGCCTCAGCCTGACACAACTCTATAAACTTCCAGACAGGCACTACTCCGGCGCAACGCAAAGGCGAAAGGCAAGACGACGTACTCGCGTCAGAATCTATAGGGGCTACGGGATTGAAGGCACTTGTATCCAGTTCCTTGGCCTCTAGGAATGTATGATGTTCGACCCCTACAGTCGACTTCGGACACAGATACCAGCGCCTTTGGAAGCTAATGAACCGACCTGCCCACGAGTCCTGTACCAGCTGCAGCACATCCGCGCGCAGTTTTATGCCGCTATCCCCTTTGCCACTGCCAGTGGTGGAAAGATGGAATTTCCTGACATCTGCACCATCATTATCTCATTCCTTGGCCCAGATTTTTTTCATGAGATGATCCGGGGTTGGACAAGCATTACGAATTGTCGCCTTCTTGTTAGGTGAGTTATCAAAGTATGTACAGGCAGAGAGGTCTTTCTGGGCGGTTTGAAGTTACACTCACATGTACAACCCTGGATTCAGATTTCACACAGATAAGTATGAGCGGTGAAGTACTCTCCTTAGTGTATCCAGAATCGGTCCCCGACTCTCGCAAAGCTGAACGGGAACTATATAAAACAGTCATCGCCACTGTTGGTCTGATGTGTAGTTTTCCGTGTAGAATTCAAATTCCTCAGGGCAAGACATCGCAAAGTTCGCTGTAAAAATGTGCAGTCCGTTCCTGGATACGAGGCGAGTAATGATTAACGGAGGGCATCCGAGAATCAGTTGGAGACTCTGGCTAGCCATGAATATCGTTGGGCGGGGGATCTTCAGCTCTGATTTGATCTTGGCTTTGTCCTGAGCATTGGCAAAAAACTGAAGGCGATGCATGATTGTTTAGATGCCATCAAAGAAGGCCAAGGGAAACTCATAGCACTCACTACAAGTTTTCCTTGTGTGGCACTGTCACACTGCCAGTGACTCACCACACCGTCAGGAGCTCGCCACAGGCACTTACCCGTCGCTGCTCCGAGTGCATTTTTCAAGCTCGCCGGAGATGACCGGCTAAGCTTGATCGGTGATCACATTTCGAAGGTGCTATGTACCCTCTTATCCTCTCACGAACAGTGCCAGGCATTCCATGACACAGGTACGACTGGTGAGAACTTGCCGTCTTGGAAGAGCTCTGGGAGAGCGTTGCGCTTCGAGCTCATCTTCCGCCCCCAGACCTCGCAGACCTTCTTATTCTCATACAGTTCGGTGAGCCTAACGGAACCCGTTTGCCAATGGCAGATTTATGCCACTGGTCTCTAATGCGCTTCGACATCACCTCCAGGTGCAAACCGGGATGCCGGTAAATCCAAAGGCAGCGGGCAACTGCTATCACTGTGCGAATAACCCGTTCCCCAAAACAAATCGCCAGGGTCTTGGGTGCTGGGTTTGGACGGCCACCATTAATGATGGCTGAGTTGGCTAATAGTCAACTTAGTGCTCCGAGAAGTCACCTAGCCGGAGAAACCTGTGGCCCATTGACCTCATCTATCCTGCCTTGCTCACGCATCGTAAGCGAGCGTCAAGACCTTTTAAGGGCGTTGTTCTAAGGGGCATATGCAACGAGCTGAATTCAGAAGCGGCGGTATTTTTTATGCTACGCGCATCAACCATCCGGATCTTTTACGAAACTGCGTATGGCGGTGAGTGGGCCATGAACTGTTCGAGTAATCCAACCGCGTAATGCAACGAGCTGTGTTAACACATTCATTTATTGGCGTTGGTCCACGCTAACCACTCTGAAGGTGTCCGTACTGTGCTCTGTAGATTTTGTAACCGGCCGCTGTCCCCCGGTCGTGTCCAACAGTTCCTACAGCTGGCCCATGCCACGATCTAGTCCTTGCCCGTCCTTAATTAAGGGGTCGCAGATTTATCAGACAGTAATACGGGAAGAGCGATCTGAGAAGTGGCCACTTGCAGTTCATACAGGTATGTACCAAAATATGTACCAAAAATTGCTACAGCCAATCAAAGCTGCGGCAGGAGCGGGCAATGTTGTCAATACCACTGGCAGCTGGCCAACCTACAGCGAGTGTCGCATATTATTCCTAGGTCATATACATGGCGTGCTGACTTGTATTTCCGTTGGGTCAATGTGAATATGAACGGTATATATATCAAAGG
>JBBPTZ010000046.1:0-64803 GCA_038094315.1 Phylloporus cf. tubipes
GGAACTGCTCTTTTCATTCGTATCAGGCGGGCGAAGACCTCGAGGAGGACGAAGACACAACCGAAGATGAGGAATCCGCTGAACAACCCATTTCTTCTTCATCCGCGCCAACACTGAACGAGCGCCAACCATTGCTGAAGCCAACTGGTCGGTCGCGTTCTCGCTCAAGGCGTCGGGCGACATCCGTCAGCGCTCACGGCGATGCAACCGTAACACAGGCTGTACTGATGGCAAGTGCCTTCCGCAGCTTCTCCTATAATCCTGACCACGCTCTCGTTAGCTTTTGAAGTCATTTGTAGGAACCGGTGTGTTGTTCCTCGGGAAGGGGTAAGTTGCCCTTGATCCGATGGTTCCGCCGGTGATTCCACGAACCAAATAGATTTGCCAATGGAGGGCTCGTCTTTTCCGCAATTGCTATCACGGTCGTTGCTTTGGTTTCCCTGTATTCATTTTTACTCTTGGTCCAAGCAAAATTTGTCGTTTCTGGTTCCTTTGGGGGTAAGTAGCCCGCATTTGCCAAAATCAATGTAGTATTAACATAAGTTTAGACATCGGTGGCGAATTATATGGACCGTGGATGCGATATGCGATCCTGGCCTCCATCGCAGTATCTCAAATTGGGTTTGTTACCGCCTACACCATTTTTGTCGGGGAAAACCTCCAGGTTTGCCTTTTTCTCGTTGTGCAATTATTGTAACAACACGGCTGACCTGCGCAGGCATTCATTTCTGCAGCCACAAATTGCGCAACCAACTACTCCGTCCAATTCTTCATCCTTGTTCAGCTGGTTATCTTTCTGCCACTGGCCCTTGTCAGAAACCTAGCGAAACTCAGCACAACTGCTCTTGTCGCGGATGTTTTCATCCTCGCCGGCTTGCTTTATATCTTTGGAAGTGAATTTTCCATCATCGGTGATAGAGGCGTAGCGCAGATTCAGATGTTCAATCCGCGAGATTACCCATTGTTCATTGGGTGAGTTTCGCTTTGATCCAAGTTATCGTTCTATTAATGGTCTCGTCAAAGTACTGCCGTGTTCTCTTTTGAAGGGGTTGGCTTGGTATGCTTTCTATTGCCAAATTCTACCCCAGGTTTTGATAAGCAACTCAGGTTATCCCGATTACGGATGCCATGCGCGAACCGCGCAAGTTTCCCAAGGTTTTGACCGGCGTCATGCTTGGATTACTAGGTACGTACACCCTATCTCATGCTGTCCGTTGCCCGATATTCACTTCTTATCCGAGTGCTCTTTAGTGGGGCTGGTGCTCTCGCGTATCTGACCTTTGGATCGGACGTGAAAGCTGTCGTTCTCATCAACCTCGATCAGACGAACAAGTTTACGCAAGCTGTGAGTCCATTCACTTCCTCGAAGCTTCAATGACTTGATAAACTTGGTGAAACAGGTCCAATTTCTATATTCTATGGCGATTCTGTTGTCTATACCACTCCAGTTCTTCCCGGCTGTGCGTATCTTGGAGAATGGACTGTTTGTGAGGAGCGGTAAGCGGGATTCGCGCGTAAAGTGGCTCAAGAACTTTTTCCGCTTTGGACTGGTGGTGGTTTGCACTGCGATCAGCTCGGTCGGCGCTGCGGATTTGGACAAGTTTGTGGCGTTGATTGGGAGTTTTGCGTGGTAAGTTCGGTTGTCGATGCGTGCGCATCTTGTAGAGAATGATTCGGTCTACAGTGTCCCGCTCTGTTTTGTATACCCTGCGATGCTGCACTACAAGGCGGTAGCCAAGACGCCGCTGGAGAAGTTTGCAGATATCTCCCTGTGTGTCTTTGGGATGGCTGCGATGATATTCACGACTGCTCAGACTATCAAGGAAAGCCTTCCCACGTTTTCCTTTGCGGAATGATTTTGATCGTATATACAGCTCATGGCCGAACCTTCCCCCGCACCATCCCCTGGGAGGTGCTGAGCACTCGAGGCCGATACAAAGGTTGTGCACTCGGAGATCTCGTACCATTGGAACGTTCTTCCTTGTAATTAATAACAGGTAGTCGTGTTTCCCTGGAATCGACCGTCTTCGCGATGCTGGTCGATTCTCCGACTATGAAGGAGGGACTCGGGTGTGAACGCATGGTGTGAACGGGGTGTGCGAGTCGTGGGTAGATCGCCGTTGAGCATGGCTGATGCTGGGAGCGAGATTACCAGCTGGTTGGTATTTCCTGGAGCAAGACTGGATGTCTGATTGCCGGCTGCCAGTGTTAGTATGCTCAGGTCCGGAAGCGCTGGGAAGCTGGGATACGCGACCTGGTGATGGGAGAGGCGCGGCGCGGCAACGGGGGAAACGTGTCGTCCCTCGACGGTTCGCAGCAACAAGTTGGACTCCTCGCCGAAGCCACGATGGAGAACGTACATAAAGAACTCGTTTGACCACCCACGTAGCACTAGAGCTCATGTCTGGCGTTCGAAGAAAGCCCGCTCCCAGCCTGGAGCTGCCAGCAGTGGCTCCCCGCTATCCGTCGCCAGACCCAGACGACCCATTTGCCCCCCTCGCCGTCCTACGAAGCCGTACGGCCAGCACTCTGAGCAGCGTCGGCGCGCCTCTCTCCTTTCGGGGCGAATCTACCTCCCATCTCCCGACTCTCCCCTACACCGGTGGTAGATACCCGCCAGACATCTACCACCATCCTACGGCGTCCACGTCAAACATCTCGGATGCTGACCCACAGGATCACACTCGGCCCGTTCCAGTTCAGCGTCGACGCTCCCGCTCCGCTGTGTCGCGAAAAGAAGCGCGAATTACGGCGCCCGCCCCACCCAAAAACTCGCCTTACGGACATTCGAAACTGCAGTCGTACGTCCTCGCCAACGCGCTTTCTTCGACCCCCGCATTCACCGCGGAGCCTCTCCCCATCTCGCCTTCCCCCTCCGTCAGCGTCGAGAGCGTCCATTCGTTCTTTTCGCGCGTCCACTCCGATGTTGCTAGCAACCCTCCTCCTCCGTCCTCTCCGCTCCGTATGACTTCCTTTTCCGTCAACGACCATGCGTCCCTGCCCAGCAAGCCCAACAAGTTCGCCCGGCTACTGCCAAAGAAGATCGGAAGTCGCTTAAGCTTGACCCATCACTCTACCGACAACTTGGCTCTAAGTCAGACAAATACTTCTAACACGTCATTTCCCCATCTCTCCTCCGAACGGCCATCCAAGTCCAAACACATCTCAGAAGAGAACACCTTCCACGCTCGTCGCAAGTCGGCGACGCTCTTCCCGGCAGAGATCGCCACTCGTCTTCACACCATGGACGTCTCGAGTCCCGTTCCCGACCCCAACATTGCATACGTTTGCGAGCCGCTTACGGATGCTGAACTCGGTCTTACGAGTGGCCATTCTTCCTCTCCTTCGCATTCTTCCCATGTATCATATCCTCCCCCGTCAACCGCCACTGCGCCCACCCATTCACGGTCGCTGACCATCGACGGTCGTGGCTTCGGCCCCACTCCCCATAGATCCGACGCTACCCGACCATCTACCGCCCAGTCCTGCTCCTCCTCATCGTTTGACGAGCATGCACTCCCGACTCCCAGACAGCTTGCTGACGCTGCCTCATGCTTCGTCATCGCTGAAAGCGGGCTCCGTGTACCCTTTGGCGACCTCTTCAAGCATCAGAGGACGATTGTCCTATTCATCAGACACTTCCTGTCAGGTTCATCTCCTCGTGCGAATGTGCCCTAACAGCTGACACAAGCACAGGTGTCCGTTGTGTCAGGACTACATGTTCTCGGTGACAGATAACGTTGACCCGAGAATACTCAAGGACTCCGATGTCAACTTGGTCGTTATTGGAAATGGATCTTACAACATGATCAAATCGTACAGACGTGCGTGTCTCACTCTTTCACCATTGTGCCAGATTTGGGACAGTACTCACGGCTAACATTAGAAATATTTCGTACTCATTTCACGTTTTACACTGATCCCACGCTGCGCCTCCACAAGGCCCTCGGGATGACCCTGCCCATCATGGAACCCAAGTTACAGCGCAAGCGAGGCGGTTATGTACGCCATGGATCTATGAGCGGCATCGCCATGGTCTTCAAGAACGCTCTCCGTGTCGGCATGCCTGTATGGGAGAAAGCTGGTGACTATTCCCAACTGGGTGGCGAGTTTATTCTCGGTCCTGGGTAAGTTTCGTCTTCACTCGATTCCGACCATGTAGTTTGCTAACTGGATCTCGCACTCTTACAGGATGAGCGCTACTTATGCTCATCGCATGCCTAATCCTCGTTCTCATGCACCGATCATGCGCATTCTCGCTACCGCAGGCATAGGATTGCAATGTGAGAAAGTCACGCCAACCACGGACATTGCGCGGGCGGCGGCCCCGCCGGTGCTCGACGAGGAGCAGTGGATGGAAGAACGTCGCTTGAGCCTCGCGAGAATCCGGGAGCGGAAGCTCGCGCGCAGAATGGGGGTGACGTTTTCCAGCGCTGACGAGGCCGAGGAACACCAGGTGGTGCTGCCCAAAATCGAGCCTCCTGGAAAGCTAACTCGGTCGGACAGCATCGAGGAAGAGGAGGAGGATAAGAAAGAGGAGTTGCAGGAGGCGGCGCCAGGGGTGGATCGGGCTGTCAAGATCGAGAGTTCGACTTGTCAATCTGTCGAGGAATACTCGGACGGGGCAAGCTCGACGACAGACAGTGGAGAGACTGAAACTACAACCGTCGGTTCTCGCACGCTGTCGGACTCGGGCTCGGATCGCACGAAAGCTGAAGAGGTTGATCCTCACACTTTACGGGATAAAGTATCCATGCTGGATCTCGAGGATCCGAGCGTACCGGAAGTTTTAAGCTTTTAATTAGAGGTTGATGGTCCTTTCAATGCGACCGTCGGTGCTGTTTTCTTTAAACTATGTATGCGTATTTAGACGCATCATGTCGAATGTCACATCACGACTCGCGTTTCAATGGAACATGGATGTCTGAAACGGTCCCGGTTCCCGCTAAACGACGTCCACTCGCCTGACAACAAAGGTCTGAAAGCTAAAACGAATTTGAAACGCTTGATTTACGCGAACAAAGAATACAAAAAAAAATCGACCCACGAACAAGACGGGGCATCCTGATCTCGATGGACGAGTCAGGAGCCGGCTGCGATTCTCCGCTGGAAATCCACATCGTAACCGACACACTTCATGCACCACACACGAACCACCTGAGATTCCAACGGTCATATTTCGCACCAAACATCTGGAAGAAGAAAAACGCACCGTTCGTCCTTCATCACATGCCTGAAGGATCTCATCCGCCTTGGCATGAAATCGACCGTTGGACTGCTGAGCGGCCTCGACCTCTTGCAATGTAGGGTCGCGACCCAGCCGCTTTCGAAGAACGATTTTCGCTTTCAGGCCACCGTCGAACTTTCGTTCCGAGAGTTTGTTCGCCCACCTTCGCTTGACCTGCGAATGCTAATGAGGACTCTTTGTAGGTGGGCGAGCTCCGAGCGTCACCTTGAGCGATTGTGCGTTCCACTCGTCGGGCGAGAGTGGAGGGGCGGCTGTCAGCTTGTACTGCCCCATGTACTGCCAAGCGTTGTTCCTCAGGCGTACGATGAGACGCATGATTTTCGGCCACTCCTGTCCGTCGTCTCCGAACCTGAAAGACAGCCCCGGCGACCCGGGCCAGCGAGGCGCATGCGGGTCGTACAACAGACTGATATACATAAAGTCGTTCAATCCATGGGTAAAGTCTTTGCCGATCTTGGGAAAGGTCTGCTGCATACTGCCACCCCATATGCGCGATGTAAACTCTCTGGTCGCGGTCGCATCGACGATATCTCGAGGGACTTTGAGATCGAACGTGTCGTAGCCGATCAGAGCTAGCCGATCTCGGACGACGTTTTCCGTGATGATCTCTTCCTGTTTGACTTCCACTTTGATCCTGGCCTACATAGAGTCCGCACGTCAGCGCGAGCGGTCGTGCTGGCAACGCCATAACTGTAGTACCTGGAGGAGGAAAAACATCTTTGCATCGTCATCCTCCGACTTGACTGGTAGTGGAAGTTCAAGTTGTTCTTGAGAATCACGTTCGCGAACTGAAGGTGTCTGACGTCTTTCGGCACTTTTGCTCACGGTGTGGGCATTTCGGACCTGCCTCAAAGTTGGAACGACGACCTCTACTTTGGTCGTCTTCTGGGGCCGCCGTCCGAGAAGGTCGCGACGGCGTTTCAACTGCCTAGATTGCTCTACGTTTTCGAGCATTTTGTACGATGGTCGTCGGGTTCGGCGGGGACGCTGTGACCACAACAATGGTAAGTTTGACGCTGCAGCATCGTCGCTGCCTTACCATCTACGATTCTGGGTCTGGTCGTCGCTCAAGGTCAACGAATTGTTAGAGATTTGGTTGGTACAACACGTGTTCGACTGCGTGGCTTGGCGTCCCCTCTAACTCCAGGCGGTGGGATTAACAAGAATTCCTCAGGCGTCAATCAATTCAATGTACAGTGGCGTCCAACTGAGTCACGTTCCTCTGACCTGCTTTGACTCTGCCCTTCGATCTTGCCCTCTGCGTCACTTCCTTCGCCACAGCGTTCTTGTGCTCCTCCACCTTGAGAATCCCCACCACCTTTCTTGCGGCCTCTACATCATTACACAAATAGAACGCCTTGATGAACATCTTGAACAACGGCCTCGTATGCTTCTCGAATGAAACAAGGGGCGGGAGCTTGGGAAAACTAGACAAACCCGACAATTTCGCCGGCTGTGTGCCGAACGGCGGATGCAAGGTGGAGTAATCTGCGGCGGGGTATCCGCCCCTAACGAGTTGGTCGAACAGTTCACGAAGCCGTGGGGAGTCGAATGCTGACCGCCAACTGATCATGGCCTTGATCAATATGTTGGCCGTCACTCTGTCGGGCCGAAAACCGTGGTTCTTGACAAGACTTTCCAACAGCAAGAGGGCTTTGCGGACTCGTCTTCCGTTACGCGGTGTGGGTTGACAAGTGACCCCATGCAGCAAGATGTTCCCCAGGGTGGTGCACCGCCTTGAGGATATTGTAGCCGCCGCGCGGGTAAAAATTTGCTTGGCAGCAAGAAGCCGCCCGAATCCCAGAAGTTCTTGAAGTGAAGGTCCAAGTGGTTGGCCTGTATAGGAACGGCGGCGCAAACGGGAGGACAGTCTAAGCGATGCTAGGCGGCTGCGGACAGTAATAGTTCTTTTGTACGCCCGAAACGTATTGGATTGCATCGCGACCCGATCCGTGAGGATGCGCAGGAATCGAGCAGTTTTGGGGTGTACAGCTGTGATAGCGTCGAGGAGCTTGCTAGCGGTGGTAAATTGCCTGTGTTGTATCAACACCCGACAATACCGAACAAAGAATCGTGGCTGGAAAAAACTAGGCAACTTCTCGAAGATGGAAAGTACCACACGGAGCAATTGACTGCCTCTACCATGCTGGGCTAAAGCAATAAACAGCTGTTCAAGATGCCCTCGAAAGTGTCCGGGCGGAACATGCAAATGGTACAATGCTGCTAGTTCGTCGACGATGGCAACAAAGACGCTCGAGGAGTGTCGAGTTCGTGGGTTCCCCCGAAGACTTCGCGCGATCGCGGACACGAGAAGACCCCGTTTTTCCAAAGAAAATTTGCTGCCGTTGAGAAAGAGGATGGCTCGATCCAACATTCCACGCTGGGCAAAAGACATTGCAAGGGCGTAAGTCACTCCAGGATCAGCCTCCAACCCCTTTCCTCGGGTAATATTATAGAGCGCGCATGCGAGAGAGGGATCCACGGGCGCAAGGACCTCAACAGCGGAAGCAAGAACCCGATGCTGTTCCTTCACGTCGGGAGAAAAGGCTTTCAATACCGTAGGCAACACGTCTGAAAGCGGGCCTTGGACACGCACTGCTGCTGCAATATATTGAACGGCCAGGAGTCTCTCCGCTGACACCTGGGTACCTCCTAAACAGACCTCCACATGGTAAAGATCTTGACAGTCGCGGAACAAGGTCGCGTCCGCCAAAATGCTCGCTATACTGAAAAAGGAGGTCGCGACCCCGCATGCAACATCTCGAGATACGCGGTGTGACTTTGCGATGGGTAGCCACGACTGGTATAAAGAACGTGTTGTTTCCAAGACTCCCTCAGTAGCGCTGAGTTGCATTGCTGGTGCTGGGAATGATTCTTGTAATATCCTTCTCAACGTGGCAAGGCCAAAAATAACTTGCCAACACAAAGTTGCTTGAGACATTGGATGATTGCCCGTCCTCTGGATTCCGTCAAGGTGCGGCATCTCAGAAGAATTGAAAATGGAGAACAAGAGCAGTGAACTCCAACGTAAAGGAAGTGCATGCACCGGGGAGAAAACGGAAAAAAGATAACCGAATGAGTTCATAGATTTGTTGGTAGGAAGATGATCAGGAAAGCTGAAGAAACTGATAGAAAGGGAGCGAGATATTGTGGTCGCATCCAATGTTTGATCGCCTAAAGCCACGCTTGATGGGTCGTCCCCAGGGTCAAGGTCAGAGGTTCTACCAATCTCCTCATAGGCACGTCTCCAAAGTGCAGCAAGAATGGCCTCTTGTGATCGAGTCGACAGGGGCCCACCGCATTGGAGAGCCAAGCGATAGAGTATACGTTGTAGTCGGGGGTGACACACACGGTGAGTCCGTAGAAGGAACGCGAGATCACGAGCAGCCAGGTCGAGAAGACGGGTATCTCGACTAACTAGAAGGGTCTCGAGGTAGTAAGCATGTACCTCAGGGTGACGGGAGTGGCGACGAATGATGAGATAGTGCGTACGCGCACGCAGAAATGAGCTGTAAGCGTCCCTCGAAAGAGCTGTAGAGTTTTGTATGCAGCATTTGATATATATAGAAGAGAAAACCTACGTTCTAAGGGTTGCCTGGCTTGAACAATTGCCAGTTCAGCACGCATCAACCAAAACCGATCGGAATCCTGAAGGTGCATTCCGCTTTCCAACTTGTATCTGCCTACTTTCCGGACAAACGCCCAGTAGGTCTTGCACGCAGAAACTTGCGAGAAACGAGACGCAATGGGAACTCTGTATATAGCAGGTGTGCGAGGCTCGATGGACAACGATCCAAACAAGCTAATTAGATGGGTGAGCATCGTGGAATCGAGCTTCCCGAGTTGATTCCTCGACTCTGCGCGGTAGTAAAGCGAGCGAACGGTAGCTGGTGAATAAATAGGACGAAGGTCTGACGCGATGCCTTCCGAGGAAAGATACCGTCTTAAGACATCGATAGCGGAGTAACCAGCACCAGAGCGTGCGGCTCTGCGGGGGGCCTCTAGGGAGTTCGCCGAGGACCTTGAAGATGAAGTAAATGCACCCCGAGGGCCGGGAGGGTAGAAAGACGAAGGTCCCACAACCGGGTCTGTTGCTACAGTGACTGCTGCGCCAGCATGTTGGAACCTTGAAAGTCGGCTGAGAAAAAGGAACGATCTGGAGTACAATAAGGTTCGAAAGAGACTAGACGCGGTTTAACACTCGCCTAGTGGTGTCAAGACCGCCAAGGGTTCGGACGGTCGACTGACAGCATCGCAACATTCCATGTCATCAACGTCGCGGTCAAAGCTTGAACAAGTGAATTTCGAGCCAACTGAAGGGGATCACGTGTCGTCGCCAAACACAGCTGTCGGCATTGTCCGTCGGAGATCCAACCTTATTCTAGAACTTGCACGCCAATTCCCGACTGTGAGCCTCCGCCAAACCTTGTCATCAAGCACATCGCATCCTCTAACCGCCTTGAAAAATCCGTTGGCACCGCTGGTACGTGTTCACTCTTCACACAGTGTTATTTAGCCCACCGATATTCGCAGAGGTCAATCGGGAGGCACCAGTTATCTACTCAATATCACGTTTATAGAACATGTGAGTGTCGTGCATTCCGATTTCCTGCACTTCGTGCTCAGTAGCATCCAGTAACTACACGTCACAATGGGTGTTACTCGCGCGCAAAAAGAGGTTTACTTCAACAAGTTGAAGGACCTGATCGCAAAGTTTTGTACGTGTCATGTTATTTCTTCGCGAGCGGTGGATCAACGTCTGCCATTCAGCTTCTATCTTTTTGGTCAACGTCGATAATGTCGGTTCAAACCAAATGCACCAGATCCGTACGGCTCTCCGTGGAAAGGGTACCGTCTTGATGGGCAAGAACACAATGGTCCGCCGTGCCCTCCGTTCCATCCTCTCCGAATTCCCTCAGTTCGAGAGACTCCTTCCTCACGTCAAGGGAAACATCGGTTTCGTATTTACGTCTTCTGATCTCAAGGAAATCCGTGATATTATCGTTGCCAACAAGGTTGCTGCTCCCGCCCGTGCTGGTGCCTATGCCCCAAAGGACGTCTTCGTTCCCTCCGGTAACACCGGCATGGAACCTGGAAAAACTTCATTCTTCCAGGCTCTCGGTATCCCCACAAAAATTGCCCGTGGAACTATTGAAATCGTGTCAGACGTCCAAGTCGTCACTGCCGGGAGCCGTGTCGGTCCCTCCGAGGCTACTCTCTTGAACATGTTGAACATTTCCCCGTTCACCTACGGTATGACCGTGGTTCAGATTTTCGACTCCGGCAACGTCTTTTCTCCCTCAGTCCTTGACATTGACGAGAAGGAACTCATCGATCGATTCTTGTCCGGAATAAAGTCTATTGCTTGCATCTCGCTCTCACTACAGTACCCGACGATCGTCTCCGTCGTTCACTCCCTTGTGAACTCGTACAAGAATCTACTTGCCGTTTCCCTGGCTACCGAGTACACTTTCGAAGGCTCTGAAAAGGTCAGTCCTCGTATTTATCGCCCTTTGTGATGCCCTCGACATATCACACTGAAAATGCTGAACCCCACGATGCATTATCCACTTTGTCGCTGACTCCTACCTGCTTTCGAATGATCTGCTCGATTTCTGACCTGTTATCCAGGCTAAAGCATTCTTGGAAAACCCGGAAGCATTTGCTGTTCCTGTTGCCGCAGAGTCTGCAGCCCCTGCTGCTGTTGAAGAGAAGGCTGAGGAGAAGGCTGAGGAGAAGGAGGAATCCGATGATGACATGGTAAGTCGCTTCCGCCGAGCGTGCCGTCCGCTGGAGCTGAGTGATTACGCAGGGCTTCGGTTTATTCGACTGATCGTGATACGTACTCGTGCCATGTACTACCCACTACGTGTAATGCAAAAGATTGTGTAGCACTGAATGGAGCAGACGTCATGTGGGATATACGGAACACCGACAGACAAGGCTGCCCGCCCTCGGTCAGGTTTGGATCGATATTAACGGCGAAACGACGTCGTTTTGGGAACCGGAGCCAGTCTTGCTAGTAGATCCGATAATCTGCCTAATCCGGCTCCCCTGCATGATTTCTGTACCCTCCTGCTCCATCCCGTAGTTCTTATAATCCCGGGTCTGTCCCGTAATGCCATTTTCACTCTTTCCTCACCTCTCCTTCGACCCCAGCGTCACCGACATGCAATTTGGTCAAGGAAATCATCTCATCGTCGTCTCCAACCGGCTTCCTATTACTATTACCAAGGATGCTTCCGGCGAATACCACTTCAAGATGTCTTCTGGTGGTCTGGTATCCGCCCTTTCTGGTTTCAAGAAGTCATTGAACTTCACGTGGATCGGTTGGCCTGGCTTTTTCATCCCACCAAAGGACCGTCCATATGTCGACAAGCGGCTCATGGATGAATACTCTTGCCACGCTGTCTACATTGACGATGATGTCGCTGATCGCCATTATAATGGCTTCTCCAACTCCATCCTGTGGCCACTTTTTCACTACCATCCTGGCGAGATGAATTTCGATGAAGAAAACTGGAACGCGTATCGACAAGCCAATCTGCAGTTCGCCGAGGTTGTCCGCTCACAGATTACTCCCGGCGCCATGGTTTGGGTGCAAGACTACCACTTGATGCTCCTTCCTATGATCCTCCGAGGCCTCGTCGACGGTTCAGCAAGCGGGGATTGGCAAAAACTAGAATTATCCAAAATCACGGAAGGTTTCGAGGAGAGCTTCTCTGCCAACAACGAGAAGATTCCCGGCGTCAAAATCGGCTTCTTCTTGCACACCCCTTTCCCAAGTAGTGAGATTTATCGGTATGCGCTCGTACGGCATCCGATCCGACTACGCTGATGGCCCTTCTGCAGGATTCTTCCCGTTCGTCGCGAAATCCTCCTGGGCATTCTCTTTTGTGACCTCATTGGGTTCCATACATACGACTATGCACGCCATTTCTTATCTTCGTGCACACGTATTCTCGGTTTGCCGACGATGCCCAATGGCGTCGAGTTCGAGGGGCGCTTGGCACACGTTGGTACATTCCCCATCGGCATTGAACCGGGTTCCTTTATCGAGGTATGGGTCTGTGTACATCGCGTCGAGTCCTTCACTGAGCGACGACGGAACAGAACTTGAAGAAAGACTCTGTAGAGTCGCGTATTGCCCAATTGGAGCGGCGATTTGCGGGCGTAAAGCTCATCGTTGGCGTTGATCGCCTCGACTATATCAAGGGTGTTCCCCAAAAGTTGCACGCGCTCGAGCTTTTCCTCACCCAACACCCGGAGTGGATAGGAAAGGTAAGCGTTGGCACTCGGGAGCGCGTCGAAGAGATTGAAACCTCTACAGGTGGTCCTAGTACAACTCGCTGTCCCATCCCGTCAAGATGTCGAGGAATATCAAAACTTGCGGTCGACGGTGAACGAACTGGTTGGACGCATAAATGGCCGTTTTGGGACTGTGGACTTTATGCCTATCCACTTTATGCACAAGAGCCTGGCGTTTGACGAGCTTTGTGCCCTCTACGCAGTCAGTGACGTCTGCCTCGTTTCGTCCACCAGGGATGGAATGAACCTCGTAAGGGTCTATGGGTTCGCCGGAACGTTTACTGACTGACCTTTACGCTTCCCTAGGTGTCATACGAGTACATTGCCTGCCAACAAGCCCGCCAGGGGGTTATGATTATATCTGAATTCGCGGGAGCTGCTCAGAGTCTTAATGGGTCTATTGTCGTCAACCCGTGGGACTCGCAACAAGTCGCGGACGCAATTCATGAAGCGGTCACGATGGATGCTGAGACACGCGCTGAGAACCATCGCAAGCTGTTTAAATACGTCAACAAGTACTCCGCGGCTTTCTGGGGGTCCAGCTTCATTAGGGAAATGAGCCGACTGAAACAAGACGTTCTGGACAAGGAAGGTCAAGCAGAACTCACTCAACGAAAGGATGAGGAGCCAGGGAGCGACGTGGTGAATGGGCATGTACCTACCCCGCAGGTGGTAAGCCCCACACCATGAAGCCTCAGAGAAGGTGTGACTTGGTATTATTTAGGGACTGACGCAGGCAGCGGTATTACATACTCTAACACCCCTCCGTTCGCCCAGTTTATCTATTCGCTGGCTCTTCTATATGATTATTCCTTTTTTGCGCAAGTTCCTTTGACGAACTGAATTTCTAGAACGTATAGACGAGACGTACGGTATTACTCTTTTGCTTTCCCCTAGAATATTCTTTGCTCGCAGCTCACACGTAGAAAACGTGCGGTCAACTCCGAACACGCCACCTGTTGTACAATATATTTTTTAAAGCTTCGTTCGCTTGCCTAATCGCACATTTGGATCTTGGGTGGGGAATGTAATGGAAGCAATTGCTCCTGACAAGTACTACTAGTGTCACTGTGGGTCATCCACAAGGGCAACACTGGCACTCGTGTGTGTTGCATGTGCACCACCCGTAGCAAACTTTCCACCACGCTGCGCGACGAGCTGACACGTTGACTGACACCTGCATCTCATGCCAATAGGCATGGCCTAGCATCTTTTGGAATCATGCGCTGGTTCGCTTGCTCAAACAAGCCGGCATCAACCCCATTCCTTGAAGGTGCATCTTAGGCTATATGCCAACGCCAAGACACGTTGTTAATCCAACATCCTGTGGAACACTGGCCAAGAAACGTTTCCATGTGACGACGCCAACGTCCGTTTTTATCAGCGCCAGCCAAAACTACTATGTACATATGTACTAGCATGCTCAGCTTGGTCTGAGTACTATGTAATTATAGTTCGATCGCATATCGCCGCCGGCCCTTCAAGTTGGTGGAACGCTTCCAATCGAAACTTTCAATGTATGCGGCAACAAAACGGCATTCCAGTACTTCGGTCCCGGGTGAGTCGATGTTTCTGTCCTTGCGTTCTGCGTATCAATTACTAAATTCCTGAACGTGTGGTGACCTCACCGCAGTCGTGCCAGTGCTCTATTTTCCGTTCCTCCGGCCATTATTCGACTTGCACATGCCGATGAGAGCGTGCTTTGCAATCGGGTTCTCGTTCTCCACGTGGTCTTCTTGAAAACGAGTTCATGCAGGGTGGGATGCAAGTCCTCAGTAGCGTTCGTTCCTCGAAAGAGTCCCCACACATCGTTGATCGGAACTTGGGCTGTGTATCCTTGGCGCGGCACATTTTGATGCCTGAATCGCCCTCGAATGGGGGTATACATGACCCCCTTGAAGCTGCGGACGAGAGTGTGCGGCGTCCGACTGGCGGCGCCGCCATAGACAAGGCGACGCAAGCGGGGTGTCGTCATCCTCGACGTTGAGTTGGCTTTTCCGATGGTGCCTCGAGGTCCGCTTGATGGGACGTGCGCATGTCGTGACCGAGTACTGCCAGCAGTGCGGCAGGGGTACGAGCCTACTGCGTATGTAATGTACACGCCCATCAAGTGCGAATGTCATGCGTTTCTGTTCCACAGTCGCCGGAGGCGTGATGCTCCCCGGTCAGCTGCGGGCTGGAGCAACACAGATTTGCCCGCAGTGGTACACTGCCTAGCGCGCGGGGTGGATATTCGGGTAGCCAAGGCCATTGGCTTGTATGGCTGTATCGACTAAAGGGGTGCTTGGAGATGTGCAATTATAGAGCGTGGTGCTCACCCACAAGTTACGAGTCACATACCTAGTGGAAATATGTTCCTATCGTCATAGCCTCGACTGATTTGTATCGCCAATGGGCATAACATACACGCTGTTGAATGGATCTCGCAGTGGCAGGTGATTCTGGCTTGGGCGTGAGACATGTAGAAACTCAGACGGCGTCCGGTGGTATGGAAGGGCGGCGGAACTCCACATCCGCTACGCACTTGAACGATGGTACCATTCAGTTCACGAAAAGGAATCCCCCTATTCTCATAGCCGTTGATTGAGAATCCGTCCGTTCAACGGGGTTCCATGTTGAGGAAATGTGAACATCGCCCCATGGGAGTTGGAAGACTTCTTGCCAGGGACCCATCCAGAAAAATTGGCAAATGCTCGAACGGCCAACGATTTCTGGTAGGTGGAAAGCTGGGTGTGTGAAAAAGTCAATTTCCGCCATGATAAAGATCTATCACGGTTTAGAAGAAGGTCTGGGAATGAGTCGGACAGTCAGCACTTATTTGGATCTGTCGATGGAAAAATCATTGATTCGGTTGGTTTGAAAATAAAATAAAATAAAACTTGGAACATTCTGCGTGGAACAGCGTGGGCTGTGTTGATTACTAGACTTGCCCTTTCTGGAAGGCCGAGTACGATCTGCGGCCCGATGGGCGCCAACCTGGGACGGGGGAAGATCAAATTGACTTGGGATTGAGGGAGTGGGTGCAAGGACGAGCTCAACCAATGATTAGAAGGAAGATTGAGGAGGCTAATAACGACCAAACGCGCCTTGAAAGCGTGGATTCGGAGCCTAACCAGATGAATGGCGCAGATTTGGGAAAGATTGAATCGAAGTGAATCAATCATTCATGCCAATTATATGTGATCGAGTATTGTTTTAGGGCGCACCTCGTGAACCCTAGAGCGTGGGCAGCAGTACTCAAAGGCACGTTGTATCATATTGTGGCACGTGAATGACGTAGCATGTTTCAATGGGGCCTATCAAGGAAGGTGGCAAGAGAAGGGGCGATTATCTGCGATATCGAAAATGGAAGAAGTAGCGGAACGGGACGGCATGCGGTATAGCTCGTACATCATCGAACACGGACAGCAGGCATGGGGTATCGGGAATGGGTGGGGTAGATGACGTCGCCGCCGTGATCTGCAGACCAAAAGGGGAGATTGTGAGGGAGGTGGAGGAGGGTGGGGGGTGCGTGTGTGCCTTGGGACGTTCTGAATGGAACACGGGGCTGTGTCTTCGATTAGAATGTTCGCGTGTTGCAACCACCCGAAACTTGCAAGCGTCCGACTCGTCCGAGCGAGTTCGATGGTTATATATCCCTTTCCTCCTCCTCGCCCGCCCCCTCCTTCCCCGACATGTCTCCCGCCTCTCCAAACATCCCTGCCATCGTCACCACAGATCTCTCGTCCAAACTATCCCTCGTCAGCGATTCCCCCCCTCCCCCTCCCCCTCCCGACCTCCTCTCTCCCGACATTGCAACCTCCTCGCGCCGCCCATCCCTCGACATTTCCCGTTCCCCCTCTCCTTCCCTCACGTTTGTCTCCTCCAACGATGCCGCTTCCCTCTCACCACCATCCCCAACCCTCTCAACCCAGTCCTCCGTTCAATTTGCCACCTCCCTCGCTTTGAGAGACAACCGCCCCGACGAGCGCTCCGGTGCCTCCTCTCTCCAACTCCTCAGTCCCGCTGCCATCGACAGTACCGCTCATCGCAGAAAGGGCAGCATAACGACCTTTGCCAGCTCATACGATGGTCACAGCTCGATCGACGAAACAGTCGCAGATCACACCCCGGGCGCGTTCAGCCTTCCCATCATTCGACGTCCAAAATCGGATGCTACCAGTTTGACTCTCGCTTCTCACACCCAACCCAACTCCGACCTCTCCAAACTTATTGGCTCCGTGTCCGACGACAATGCACATCTTCCATCCACCGACGCTATACATTCCCAAACACCCAACCCAACACCTCCCCAGGATCCTCCACCGGACCTCGGTCCGTTCTCTTTCGATCCGAATCAGCTCGCGAGTCTCTTGGACCCAAAGGACCTGGATGCCCTGCACGCTCTCGGTGGCATCACCAACGTTCTGGACGGCCTCGGCACTCACCCTACGCGTGGCTTGCTCCTCCACGATGCTACTCGCCATCACTCGGGCGATCCCCATTCGACCGATGACTCGCGCAGCCCACCTGGCCCTCACACGGCCTCCTTGGCTGATCGCAAGTCAATATACGGTGAAAATATTCTGCCACAGCGTCCCACGACATCTCTCCTTGGCTTGATGTGGCTTGCACTCAAGGACAAGGTTTTGGTACGTCAATACTCTTGCTTTTTGGTTGCATTGCCTTTATCATCACCTTTCAGGTCTTGTTATCCATAGCCGCCGTTGTATCATTGGCACTTGGCTTCTTCCAGGATTTCGGCACGACGCGTGATCCCGACGAGCCCCCTGTCGATTGGGTCGAAGGTGTCGCCATCGTCGTCGCAATTTTCATCGTCGTAGGTCGTCTCCCCACCTCTTTTACCTCCCCTAGTCAATCCAAGCTCAGGTTATCGTTGGTTCTATCAACGACTGGCAAAAAGAACGCCAGTTTGAAGCACTCAACCGGAAGAAGGACGAGCGTAGTGTCAAAGTCATTCGCAACGGTGAAGAGCATCTCATCGACATCAAAGTACGTCCCTTGTATTTGATCGCGTTCTCTTGTAACGTGTATGCGCCCCCTAGGAGGTTGTGGTTGGCGACATTGCACTGCTGGAACCAGGCGAGGTGGTCCCCTGTGACGGAATCTTTCTTTCTGGGTATAACGTCAAGTGTGACGAATCTGCAGCTACAGGCGAGGCGGACGCCATAAAGAAGGCACCGTATTCGACTTGCCTGGCGTTGAAGAACGCACAGAACGACGTGCACCTTGGAAACGATGGCACTGTCGGAGGAAAACCAAGGCATTCAATGCATAATCTTTCTCACACGGATTGCTTTATTATCAGCGGTAGCAAGGTACTGGAAGGTGTTGGCCGGTACGTCGTCGTCGCAGTCGGAACGAAAAGCTTTAATGGACGAATCATGATGGGTGAGGAATTCGATCCCCAGCCCTTTGTTGCATCCTCACCACATACCAGCCTTGCGCACTGAGACTGAGAATACTCCGTTGCAACTCAAGTTGAATGTCCTTGCAGAAGTGATTGCAAAAGCTGGGAGCGTTGCTGGCCTTCTCTTGTTTTCTGCTCTCATGATACGCTTCTTCGTTCAACTGGGTACGAATAATCCTCCGAGGTTTGTCTCTCTTCCAACTCGGTCTGTCAGTCTCTAATTTCGAATGGATCAAGGACGGCGAATGAGAAAGGAATGGCTTTTGTACAGATTCTCATCATATCTGTCACTCTTGTGGTGGTCGCTGTCCCAGAAGGCGAGTAGTACGGTAATTGCTGTCATCTCTCACTGATATTTGCCAAAGGTCTTCCTCTTGCTGTCACGCTTGCTCTCGCATTCGCTACCAGACGCATGGCACAGGAGAACTTACTCGTCCGTGTACTCGGTTCGTGTGAGACTATGGCAAACGCATCCGTAATCTGTACAGACAAGACTGGCACCCTCACGCAGAACACGATGACCGTTGTTGCAGGGTCGATTGGTGTTAATGCAAAGTTTGCACGGCAGCTTCAGCACAATCAGTCGAGGACGAACGTCATCGACGAACGGCGTTCTCGCACGAGTACCGACTCCGGGTCTTCTGGTCATAATCGAGATTTCTCGGTCGACCAAAGCCAAATCAATAGCATCCTTTCACCCCAGCTTCGCAAACTTTTTAACGCTGCTATTGCCATCAATACGACTGCCTTTGAAGACGTGGATCCCGAGACCAACCAGAGGGTCTTCATTGGAAGCAAGACGGAGGTGGCGCTCCTGAATCTCGCCAAGGAGCTCGGCTGGCCTGGTCACAAGGAAATTCGCGACGCCGCCGATGTTGTTCAAATGCTTCCTTTCTCGAGCGACCGTAAAGCTATGGGCGTCGTGGTGAAGCTGGAGAATGGCAGCCATCGACTATACGTCAAGGGAGCTAGCGAGATCCTTACGAAGTTGTGCATTCGCCGTGTTGTTGTCTCGCTCGAAGCGAATCAAACCGGCGATGAGGACGCTACTGTCGGAACCATGGAAATTGACGCATACGCTGAAATCAATGTCTCCCGTACGATCATCTTCTACGCCAACCAATCGCTGCGAACCATGGCCATTTGCTATCGTGACTTTCCCGTCTGGCCTCCGCCCGGGTCACGCAGGAATGGGGATGAAGATGTACGTCGATCGATCTCATCCTTATCTTGTGTTGTAATCATTCTTTAGATACCATATGAGGATCTTGCATGCGAGCTCACCCTCATCGGCATTGTCGGCATAGAAGATCCTCTACGTGAGGGTGTTCGACAAGCTGTTGCAGATTGTCAGAAAGCTGGTGTTGCCGTCAAAATGTGCACCGGCGATAATGTCCTCACTGCACGTTCCATTGCCTCCCAATGCGGAATCTTTACAGCGGGTGGAATTATTATGGAAGGACCTGTTTTTCGGCAATTAAACGACGCAGAAATGCTCGAAGTGGTGCCGAGACTCCAGGTTCTTGCACGTTCTTCCCCCGAAGACAAGAAGATTCTCGTTGAAAAACTACGCTTTCTGGGGGAGATTGTTGCCGTCACTGGTGACGGTACAAACGATGGACCTGCGCTCAAAACGGCGCACGTTGGCTTTTCGATGGGCATTGCTGGCACTGAGGTGGCGAAAGACGCTTCCGACGTCATCCTTATGGATGACAACTTCTCTTCGATCGTTAAAGCTATCATGTGGGGCCGATGCGTAAATGACTCCGTGCGGAAGTTCCTGCAGTTCCAGCTCTCCACCAACGTCACTGCTGTTATTGTCACGTCTGTCACTGCCATCGTATCGACGTCAGAAACCTCTGCGTTGTCGGCTGTCCAGCTGCTCTGGATCAACATTATAATGGACACCTTTGCTGCTCTCGCGCTTGCGACCGATCCAGCGTCTCCTGCCCTTCTCGATAGAAAGCCAGACAGGCTCACTTCACCGCTGTTCACCGTCGATATGTACAAGCAAATCGTTTTCCAATCAGCCTATCAAATTGCTGTCACGCTCATTGTTCATTTTTGTGGCCTCCAGATTCTCGGTCTTGAGGATACCTCGACAAATGAGACGGTTGTGCAAACCGTAGTCTTCAACATCTTTGTGTTTGCGCAAATATTCAATTCCTTTAATTCAAGACGACTCGACCGCAAGCTCAACATCTTTGAGGGCCTGCTGAAGAACCACTATTTCATCGTCATCACCCTCATCGGTAAGTCGTCGTTTACATCCAACTCCAGTGCTGAATTGTCGTCTTGTAGAGGTCGTCGTTCAGGTTCTCGTGGTGTTTATTGGCGGTGCTGCCTTCCAGGTCACACGCACTGGTGGTCTCGAGTGGGGTATTTCGATTGCCCTCGGCGTCGTGTCTATTCCCTTGGGTGCTCTCGTTCGGCTTTTGCCAAACAAACCGTTCGAACGATTATTTATCTTCCTAAGACTTCTTCCAAGTCCAGAGGCGCTTCCTACCATCAGACCTGACGCAGAATGGAATGAAGCCATTGAACTTGTCCGTGACAATCTGGCAACTTTTGCGAACCTCCGTGGTGGTCGTTTGCGTTCGTCATCATTTGTCTGGAAGAGTCGTTCGGGACGTGTACACGACGACCGTAGAGTTCCTCTGTTCGTCTCTCTCTTTCCGATCCCTTGCACGCACTGATAATATTTGATTTCAAGATCTTCGATTATGACCATGGTTCCGACTCTAATAGCATCCTCGATTGGGGCAGGTTGGGCACCACACACTCATGGTACACTCTCGGACCCTGCACGGTATGACCCCTCGAAGTCATCGGCGGCACTCTGGGAGGGCCGGTTCCAAATTCACCCGGACACGAAAGTGGACGATCCAATCTTCCAGAAGTGGGGTGGCCATAGTCCTCACCCCGGCCCTGCCTGACCCGCTGCGCGGTATATCGTGCGTTTTACGCATTTTACATGCAACCTCATGACCCTATCACACATGCGTGCCATGTCGCACTTACGACCTATATATTAAAGAATCAGGATAATCGACAGGACGCGATCACCAGCCTGGGGCCAGTCCCTATGCAACGTTTTTACCGGCTACACGAGCTACAATAGACCGACAGCTCCATCCTCCAATGTAGTTGTAATTTCGTCCCGCCGCCAAATTGCACGCCCATGTTTTAGGTCCTTGCATTGCAAATAGTTTATCCATTATCATAACCCCCTTGCCCGCGGTAACTTATTTTACCACTCCATAGACACTGGCAGGGCTATAGGATTTCAGAGCAAGCTTTTTCTTGGCAAGTCATACATTCACGTCCCATTACAACTAGCTACGTCGTGGCTACCACATTGTATTATACCTCCACAACCTTTGTCCGTACGCGAACATCCCCGCATGCATGGACTGGTGTGCCTAAAATGCGCATGACGTTACGAGAGCAGGGTTGGCGACTTCCAACTGGGGATAGCAAGCCGGAGATAGACGATCATCAATGATGCGTATATGGGCGTCTAAGTACAGGAGAGTGTGCAAATTTGGCAAGACAGTGGCATAAAGGTTCGTTTAGGAGTCTGCGGGGTCAAAATGCACTGGCGGACAATCGGGGAAGTCACATCGACAGACTTGAACACGGGGGTGATACATTGGTAAACAGGCTACAACCATCGAACGGTAAGGCGGGCACGCAGGGGCGAAGGTGCTGCGACTCACGTCTTCGAGCCATCGCAAGGGGGACTACACATCTTTTGCCGCTGGCGGAGCGACCCAGGGTCTTAGGATGCGGTCATCTGCATCGTGGCCCCACAAGTAATACGACGCGCGCTGTTGTAATACGAAGAGCTGGGAAGGAAATATGCGGCACACGCCTCTGAACAGGAGAAAGGCTGAGAGCGAGAGTACGGTGACTATGGAGCGATGAGCGAACGGGAACGAGAGAGGGAAACAAGGGGCGCGCACAAAAGATGAATTTCTCCCAAGGTTCCAACGCGTTGATGGCAAAAGTCGTCTCGATGACCAACTTGCGCTTCCAGAGGTAGTTTCGTATGCGAGTAGAATCATGCATCATGAAAGACGGGTCGGCGTTCACTTTTAAAGTGTCAGTCCAGGCTAGATTCGAGTTGCAACTCTTCGGTGTCTTGAAATCACGTGATCTCAATGACATCCAGTACGGTATACACATCGCAGGGAATAGGTAGAAATGATGTATGTAGCATCATTGTGGGAATCAGCAATATCGCAAGCACTTCAATATATGAATACTATCCATCATTCGTCATTGGCGAACCCGCACAGCCAAGCAAGACTCACGTCAGTCATCCTCGGGTGAGCGTTAGAGCTCCTTCAATGTCGAAGAGTCAACGAGATGCCGCAGAAGCCTGTCATCGCCATCTTGGCCCCACAAATAATAGGTAGCGCGCTGGCGCATGATGGAGATATGTTGAGGCAGATACTGGTAGAGCCCAGAGACGACCAAGAGTGCGAAGAAGATGAAGATGAACACTGGGAAGAAAAGTGTCTTGTGGTGCTTGGTAAAATAAGCACTCAAAGGGCACTTACTGGACAGAATCTTCTCCCAAGGCTCCAGCATCGAAAATGCGAGCGTTGCCTCAAACTTGATCCGTTGACGGGATAGGTAGTTTCTCAACATTATTCAAGGCAGGATTATTAGGTTAGAGGGATGTTGGGACAGAAGAAAAGGCGTAGCTGCGCTTCGACTGCTTTCTGGGCACGTGACAATGTCATGTCAATTCACCGTCCACGACCGACCGTCGTCTTTTTGAATCGAATCCAAGCCGACCTGATCCGCATCAAAGCCCAGGCACTTCCGAAGAGTCGCGCGATGAAGCTGGCCAAACCGGTCGTTCTTTTCGTTTGAGCTCCAAGGTCACCATTACTTCCGACTCACTTGAAGTTGTTTCGCATCCTTGATCCTTTGTTACCGCAAGTTACTTACTGTTCACACCGTAGCGTATGTTGCTAATCCCGCTGACTCAAAGTTCGGCCCACGCAAACATCGTAGCGACCAATCCATTCGTGCCTCTAGAGTTTCAAGCCCCTACTCATTAGATGGCCTGCAGTATGTCGGAGGGAATCATGCATGGCTTGCAATTGCCCCGCGCTTGAGGACAAGCCGCTCTTTGTGGGTTTTTGGTTCCACGCCAAGAATAGCGTTCAGCCGCCAGCCTACGTTTCATGTGGTCAAACTTGGTGAGAGCGGTATATAACACGGGACTATCCGGTGTAGATTTGATCTCCCACAGCTGCCTGCCTACAATATATATATGTTAGCCAGGATATCCGTTATCCGTTCCATTTCACCCGCAGTACTTCACTTACTTGATAATGCCCGCTTTGTCGTTGCCTCTGGAACGAATCCAGCCCATGACCTCATTTCTACAAAAGCACTCCCGTCTCATCACCACTGGTCTCTTTCTTAGCTTCGTTATCCAACGTTCGGTCTCCAATTACCATGCTTACCTTTCCGTGGGCCCGGGAGGGTTGCCATACAACGTTATCGGTTGGCTTTGGGCCTTGTCCTTTAAACCCTGGGCAAGGGAAACGTTATCCACAGAGCAATATGACCTGGACGAAAACAAGGAAAGTTTCTTTGACGAGGGTGAAATCAAGGAACGGAGAGGCGACCGCCCCAAATTGGGCTGGCACGTCTTCCCGTCCAGGCAGCTTGATAGGTATGCCCCTCCAAGTATGCATCAGGTATGAGTTGCATGTCGTACACTTGGCTTCAGTTAACGCTGTATTCCTGTTTCAAGCGTCTCATAGCTGCCTTTGATGCGATCGCCGCGGCTAACCGGGACTTGGTCTCCGTCGTGCCTTCCCATTTCGAACGTATTCACCCGGCATTTGTTATCAACGATTCTCTGCCGACCCCCCATACGCCTGCTAAGAAGGCGTACCGCGAAATCTGTCACATTCACCGGAAGATAGATTTCAGTCTCCACATCGTGATGTCTCCACAAGACTGCAAGACAGGCGAGATGGACCATCCTCTATGTTACTCGTGTGCTAATCACTTTTGTTATCAGTAATCGAGAAGGGCTGGGGTGAAAGGCATCCTGTTTCTGGATCACGTTACATGCCCAAGGAGTACCTGATGCTGTATGCACCTCGCGACGACGAAGAACTCGCTATGGTTGCACGATGCATGTGCGCTGCTATCGGATACAATACAAATACTCACGCAGTGAAACAATGCGAAATTCCAAGGGCTGTATTATGATGTATGTGCAGTACTGGTTAGACCAACATGAATCCGAATAAGCACTTTATGCAAGTTACCCTATTGGTTGGGTGCGATCAAAATACCTTGACAATGCACTGTCTTGTGAGAACCAAGTGCTAAGCCGTTGCTATAGGAGAAGACCGGGACAGTAAAGGTAGATCAGGGTCTAATATACCTCGTTGGCCAGTCATGCAGCCCATATACTTGCTCGTTTCACAATGTCAAGTTCTTCGATAAAGAGATATTCTTTCAGAAGGGATTTTGTTCTACTCAGGTCGCTGACCCCACTGACAACCACGTTCAATGACTGGACGCAATCAGAGATATTTTGACATGAAGGGTGAGAGATTACCAAGTTGCAAAGAATAGTCAATTTGAGAACGCAAGTGTGCGATCTCACGCCGCCTGACTCTGCGATGACCATGGACATGGTCGTGAGACGAGATGGTGACATCCACGATCTCACACGGCATATTCTGACAAAAATCGCAGCCAGTTTTGGTGCATGCAAGGGAACGGAACACCGAAGAATCGAGAAAAGTCCGTTTCTGCTTTTTCGAGGAGTCGCTTACCTCTTTGACCTCGGGGGAAGCGGTTGCGGCACAATGTGCCAATCAACTTGAAGGACAAGTCATTCTCCTCCCCTCTCGGGAATGCTGAGCCTGTGTTGTCTCGGCTGTAATACTCGTCAAATGGCCATCAAGATGGGGTCCATGGACGAATCTAAAGAGGGTCAAGGGTTGAGCGTAGTTGTTAACCTACCAAAGTGTAGGCTACCGCATTTGGTCGACTCCGACCCCGGCCGGCAAACCCTCTGGGAGTCTCGGCCCGCTCGACCCATGCCATGCCATGCACGGCTTGCCCAATAACCACCATCATGGACCCCAATACTGACCTACAAACCAACGTACAACTTACTCACCCGCAGGAACAGGCAGAAACCGATGTACATTCGGACCCTTCACCGCACGCCGTTCCGCAAGATATCGAAACATCACCCCTGCCTGCCAATTCTGCAGCTCAAGCGGGGCACGAAGAGAAGCAGAAACTTCGTGATTTAGCGTTCGCGCTTCTTCCTCTACCTTCCAACTCTCGCTAACTCTTGTTCTAACAGCAAGTCATTTGGCGAAATCCCTAATGTTCCCGTCTTCACTCAATGGGAAACCCGGTAAGCACCATCGTCGTATTGATCTCAGCCATTCGACATCATACCACGACAACAGCGCCCAGTGCTGCAATTCTGCAGTACATCGGTCGATCATCGCTGGAATATGTGGCAACAAAACGGATGGCGCTTTTTCCATCGCCCTATCCTCCTTATACAAGGACGATGAGGACGGGGGCGACATCATGTATGAATATTACACTGAGATGTCGACTTTCATCTAACTATCAACAGTATCTATACTGGGACAGGCGGCAGGGAAAGATGGACCAGGACTGATCCCCCGAAACGTGTAAGTTGCAGTACTTAATATGAAATTCCGCAGAGCAGTCGTGATGCGCGTTCATTAGCTTCGCGTAGGCCCACAGACAATGGACCAGACTTGGGATCACACTCAGAACAAGGCATTGATAGTGGGAAAGATTTTTTTGTTGATTTTTGCCAGTTCGATTAATCCTTCCTAGGTATCGTTCCTCACTGGAAATCCTGTGCGAGTCGTTCGTTCATGGAAGTGTCCCTCGCAATATGCACCTATCAAGGGGCTCCGTTATGACGGACTGTACAAAGTTTCTGCTGTGCGTTTCTTCATCCCGTCAACTTACGTTGCTGATCACTCGTGTCTCAGTATTGGACAGCTAAAGGACGCGGCGGAAAGAATATTTGCCGTTGTCGATTAGAGGTGCCTTGTTCTTCCTATACCTTTATGTATTCTTACCTGACAGTCTCTCCAACCTTTCTAGCGTTTGCCTGGTCAGCCCCCAATTCCTGAGCGGCCAATTGCCTTGCTTCCCTCCCAGAAAAGGGGCAGAAAACGCCTGGTTTCCCCTGCTTGCAGCCCTTCACCATCCACTGTTGTTCCGAACAGGCTTGATTTTGGCACGGAGTTTAACGAATCCAATCCACCACCAACGCATGTAACAGGAAGTTTTGAAGGAGAGTCGGAGGGATTGTCACACACTCCACAGCAGCAAGCGGTCGGCACTTCGGGGACTGACTTTATTATGGGCGACGTGGATGTCGATACTAAAGACGCGCAACTGCTGTCGCCTCAGCACGCAGTTCCACGTGATGTCAGTACTCTGGTGAGGTACAGATGGGACTCGAAAAGGAGCCGACTAGTGAAGGTTCCTGCTCTTCGTCAAGTCCCACGGGACTTTCAGGCTGCAGAGAGAGAAGAAGATTGTCGAGGTGAAGATGACGTGACCCTCGTCCCATCTGAAGATGGCCATGTCGAGCCTGCCACCGAGCGTATGGAGACGGAGTTCTTTTCCGACTGTGGCAGCCCACCTCGACATGAGACTCCTGCTAGCGACCACCAAGGGGATCGCTGAAATGTTCTTTTTTTTTCTCCGGACACATGTAGCACTTTGTGTACTTGTATGTACGTAGTCTGTACTAGGACTACGCAGTCACAAACTTCCTTTTGCGGTCGCAAGTCGCTCGTTTGCCGCTTACCAGCAACATGGGTATCCTGCTGTCCATCCCGCTGGCTGGCACGCTGGGGACGATAGCCACGTCATGTCTCGGTGGTCTCGCGTTCTGTTTCACTAGCACCGCAGGTCAGTTCATCGCTTCCGACATGGTCGTGCTCATACGGTCTCATAGCCTCCATGTTCTGCAAATCGTGCAATTGCAATTCGTCCATCGCGACTAGGATTGGCTTTGCGGCAAGTTCTCCCAGCGAGTACCATCCTATACTCAATCCAGTGGCTTCGTTTCAGATCATATTCATACTTAATTCACTTTTGGCATGGCTCATGAAGACGCCGTTCGCCATACGCAAGATCGAGGAGTGGAGCTACGACTACATCAAGATGGAGTGCGAAGAAGGAAAGTGCTACGGGGTACTCGCGGTGCGTTCTGTTTGTTCTCACCTCTGACCGTTCTTACTTTATCCGTCCTCAAAGGTTCATCGACTCTGCTTTGCGTTATTCCTCTTTCACTCCCTTTTAAGTGCATCCCTCATCGGCGTGACGGAATCCAGGGATAAGCGTGCAGCAATACAAAATGGGTAACTCTATTTATCTTTCTCCATACTCCTTTGCTCACCCTCTCCAGCTGGTGGGGTCCCAAGGTTTTAATCTGGCTCCTGTTGGTAGTCGTCACTTTTTTCATTCCAAACGGCTTCTTTATCTTCTGGGGAGACTATATCGCCCTCGTCGGCGCGACAATTTTCATCCTTCTGGGCCTTGTTCTCTTGGTCGACTTCGCCCACTCTTGGTCAGAGACTTGCCTGAACAACTGGGAGAAATACGACTCGACCCTCTGGCAGTGGATCCTCATTGGTTCTACTGCCGTGATGTATATCACGACCATTACCCTAACCGGTGTCCTCTATGGTTACTTTGCCGGTTCCGGATGCACGTTCAATCGCTTCTTCATATCGTTCAATCTCGCTCTCTGTGTCATCAGCACAATCATGTCTGTCCACCCAGCAGTGCAAGCATCCAACCCACGATCTGGTCTTGCCCAGGCTGGAATGGTAGCGGCGTATTGTACATATCTCACCACCTCTGCTGTGACCAACCATGCCCACGATTCTTGCAACCCATTCACGAGGTCGAGTACGACGGGGACGACGACGGTCGTTCTTGGTGCGGTCTTTACGTTCCTCGCGATTGCGTATTCGACTAGTCGAGCGGCTACGCAGAGCCGAGCGCTAGTAGGTGGGGGAAAGAGGACTGGAGCCGTTCATCTACCTGTTGACGACGAGGCGCATTCGGAGATGGGGGTAGTGAATACTCAACCAGGGCGCACAGAGTCTCCGAGATATCAAGCATTACTGGCTGCTGTACAAGCAGGGTATACCTTTTTCTTTACTCTACATTCAAATCTCATTTGACCCGAACATTCTAGAGCTATTCCCGAGTCCGCGTTGGACGAAGGAGATGAAGAAGACGAAGATTACGGAGAAGCCAAAGATGATGAACGTTCTGGCACTCGCTACAGTGTAAGGTCACTTGTTATCGTGTTGTTGTACTACTAAGCAGCTCTATAGTACGCTTGGTTCCATGTCATCTTTGCTCTTGGAACAATGTATGTAGCGATGCTGCTCACAGACTGGTCAGTTATCACTTTACCTGGGCGTACCTGTTTGGCTTGACGCTCCTCCAATCACAGGAATGTGGTGTCAACTGAACAAGGTGGTGTTGAATCGGAGGAGATCGTTTACATCGGACGGTCTGAGACAGCAATGTGGATGCGCGTTGTCAGCAGTTGGGTATGCATGCTCCTTTACATGTGGAGCTTGCTTGCTCCGGTCTTCATGCCAGAACGGTGAGTACGAGTCCTTTGCTTGTGATTGTGTGCTGATTTGCACGACTGGTCAGTTTCGGAGAGTATTAATATCCGTCACGTTCCACCGGAATGCTCACGTAGTAGATTTTCTCGAAGAGCAAGGTACATTGGACCGTTTGAATATACTTATACAAGTCAGGACGCAGTGTTTGCGGGTGTACAGGTTAGCAACGTTCCATCAGAACATCCGTCGTACATGACCGCAAACATGAGAATCCGGCTATGCAAAATCCCTGCCCTTGCAGCGCAATAACAGTCTGTAAGCAATGCGAAGTAATGAGAATTGAGAGCAGCTTTGTTAATTCGCCTTTCCTCCCGGAGTCGACAAGACGCCGTTTCACGGACATACTAGACAGTGCAGTGCACAAAACAACTACCTCGTTGTTAGGGACCTGGTCTTCACTCTGGTACTGTCCTTGAGCATAAGACGCCATTGTGAATTTCGAACGTGCACCACGTTCTCGATGGCTGAGATGGATTCGTCTAAGAAAGAAAAGTGAGCTTGAAAACGGGAACACTCACCGTTGATCGTGATCGAAAGATTTCAGCCACATGAATCGATGATCCTGCTTCGGCGTTGGTCGCGTCCTCATATCTCGCTAGCCAGATGGTGCAGTCCGTAAGAAAGGTAAACGAAGGGCCAAGGGCCGGTTTCCTGGTAGTCGACGAAAAGGCCGACAAGGAATTGTGGGGAAGAGAAGCGGACGTGTTGTTAATGACCTCCAAGGAATTAGAGAAGGTCATTAAAATACATGGACACTCACGAGAAACCCTAGGTAATACGACCGGGCCAGAGTGCGAAGATGCTGCATGAAAGTGGTCATGATCGCATGTCCATGAGATGATACGGCACTGAGAGATGGTGCCAGTAGGGGAGTGACAGAATCGATAATAACAAGGCGAACTCTGGAAGCAAGCAATGTACTGGCCTGAAGTTCCGTGAATCATCCACATCAAGGGACGATCGAGGGCACCCACTGACGATTCGAGATCTTCGAGAAGAGCACGTGCAGTCTCGATGTTGAGTACGAGCGAGACTTGTAGTCGTTCTAGCACCGTAGAGGAGCCCTCCAAATATTCAGTTTGATTGGACGAACAAGGGTAACGACTTTCACCTCCCCGAGCAACTGTTGGGCCAGCTGGCCGATTCGTTCTGCAGAAAAGTCTCCTGTGGTGTCCATCCACAGAACGGATGCGTCCTTGTATGCCGCCAGCAACCGCAGGGTTATCTGCGACACGAGCAACTAGTATCGCGGTTGAGCGGTGTGATCACGAGTTCGTGCCCTCCATACCGTCTTTCCTGACCCTCTATCCCCAGAGATCTCAAAGACACGACCACCGCCGAAACCGTTGACCAGCGCGTCGAGCTCGTCCACGCCGCACGTAATAGTCGTATCGTAGGCATGTCGTCTTTGGAGTTCTTCTGCATACAGCTCGTCGCCTGAGATGCCTCGAGCAGACGCCCTCTCTGCGACGAGCGCAATGTGCGATTTGAGATCGGCGAGGCTGACCACGCCAGGCGGTAGCCTTTGGAGAATGTCGATTGGCGTTCCAAAAAATAAGAGCTCAGTGTCGGTTCTGATGCCGCAGGCGTCGAGAGCGGCGACGAGGTCGGCCGGGATTGTGGGTATCAATGACTGGAGCCGCATGACGGCGTGACTTTCAATGTCTGAACCACCTCTTACAGACGTCTCCCGACCTTCTGCCCTTCCGACAGCGACCCTTCATCAACGTGGTGCGGCCACTGCGCTCGTCGACCAGAACTCGGACGAGTACCTCGACAACATCGAGGAAGAATGGAACAAGAAATTGGATGCAGAGGTGGAGGTGCTCGTGGATGGCATGGTCGACATCGTTAGCCTCGCTTCCGTGCGTCCACTACGTTCGTACGTGGCGTTCGGTCCTGACGGTCGATTAGATTGGGGACAAGGACAAGTTCCGCATCGCCCAGGAATCTTTTCAGGCAGAATCGCGTGCTGAGTCGATGGTAATGTCTAATCTCGTGAGCTTCGCCTCGTTGACCGTCGTCGGGGCACAGGTCAAGGCAGCAAACTCGCTGCTCTCGATCACGCACTCTCTCAAGTTACTCTTACTTCTCTCGGACGAAGCGCAGATCGCACATCGTCGGGACGTGGAATTGAAGCACGTACAACAGGAGAAGTTGGAGGCACAACAGAGGGTTGCAGCACTCCTGGACGAACTATTCAAACGGCCATGCACTGTCTGATGAGGTGCGCGTTCAGCCTCTGGTCGTTCCTCCAACTCACTTTGCCAAGTGCTGTCCTGTTTAGCACTACGTTACACCTGCATGGCATAGTGAGAATACCGGATCTCGTGCTAAATACCGGTTTGACATGGAGTCATTACACCGTCGGAGCCGTGTGAAGCGTTTATCGATATCGATTAAAGCGTGCCAGTCGCTGACGAGCACCAGCATGTCGCAAACCGCGCCGTATGGAAAATGGGAATCGGCCATCACCACAGAGTCTGTCGTGCAAGGTGTGAGTATCTGAGTTTTCCTCGTAAACATCTCATCAGATCTCCTGTAGAGCATCTCCTTTACCGATCTCTTCGTCGACCCCAAGAACAACAAGATATACCACGTAGAGTCGCGGCCAGAGGACAATGCCCGCTATGTGATCGTTGACACGATCGCAGCACAGGACATCATGCCATCGCCGTACAGCGCGCGTACTCGCGTTCAAGAGTACGGTGGGGCCGCAGCGATCGCTTACGATGGCATCGTTTACTTCTCCAACGCCACCGACGATCGCGTGTATTCGATCAGGGGGGCAGGGCAAACGCCAGAGCCAGTCACACCCGGTAACCCTGGTTCCACTTCTCGCATGGCCCCAGCTGATCGTCGCTGGAATGCAGAAAAAGGAGAGTACAGATACGCCAATTTTGTCGTACACCCCGCTCGCCACGATCTTCTCGTATCGATCCTTGAGGATCACACGGTGGACACCCCCCAAACGATCGTCACGACACTTGCTGTCGTGAACATGACCCGGAAAGCGGTGTTCCCTCTTGTTGTGGGCGCCGATTTTTATGCGGCCCCAGTGTTTAATCCATCGGGCACCAAGATCGCCTGGCAGGAATGGTACCACCCGGACATGCCTTGGGAAGGCTCGTTGATCAAAGTTGCTGACGTACTGGTTCAAGCAGACACCATCGTCGTCTTGAACACGACGCTCGTCGCTGGCGAGCAGATCACAAAGTCTGTCAGTTACCCTTTGTGGACGTCCGATACAACGTTGCTGTTCACGTCGGACGAACTGAACGGCTTCCAGAACCCGTTCACCTACTCTACCGTAACGGGTTCCGTTCAGCTAGCCATACCGTCGTCTATCAAGGAAGACTTTGGAGCGCCTGCGTGGCATCTTGGAAATCTCCCGCATGCGATTCTCGATGATCCTAGGGGCGGTAACGACAAGTTTGCCGCATCCGTTGCCTTTCGTGATGGAAAAAATGTCTTGTACATTTTCAGCCTCTCTGGCGACAAGACCATCGTAGAGATTCGAGACTTTCCCTTTTCCCTGGTCAACCGTGTCAACCAGAGCGGAGGCACGTCTATCGTGTTCAATGCGAGGAAGAGCGATGCCCCAGGAGGTATTTTCTTGTGCACATTCTCTGGGACGTCCTTGGTGCCATCGTACAAAGTCCTCAAGTCAAGTGCCCCGCAGTCCATGACGGGCAATGAGGCGTATATATCTCTCCCCAAACCAATCACGCTGTATAGAGGCGAGGAACCCCTGTACGTGGTGTACTATGCACCGAAGAATCCAAAATACTCGGGATCGAGCATCCCCGGCGAAAGACCCCCTTGCATTGTCCACGTTCACGGAGGTCCTACCGGCATGGAAGCACAGGTTCTCAGCTGGGAGAAAATTTACTATACCAGTCGCGGCTACGCCTGGTAAGCACGTTTCGACGGACCTGGTAAAACTGACACGAACCGAGGTTGTTAGGTTGGATGTGAATTATGGCGGTTCGTCCGGTTACGGTCGAGAGTACATGTGAGAGCTGCCTTTTGTGTCTGCATGCATGTCTTATCCGGCTGCAGATCCCGCCTCGCTGAAAACTGGGGTGTTGTGGACGTCCAAGATTGCCAAGACGCCCCCAAGCTGCTCGAAGCTGAACCTTATTCGCTCATCGACTGTTCTCGTGTTGCCATTCGGGGTGGTTCTGCGGGCGGCTTTACGGCGTTGGCATGCATTTCGATCGCGCAAGAGCCTGGGTTTTTCAAGGCTGCCACGTCGTCCTTTGGTGTTTCTGACCTCGTATCGCTCGCCAAGTTTACACACAAGTTTGAGCTGAGGTATATGGACAAGTTGTTGGGCGGGCCACCCTATGAAGTCCCAGACGTGTATGCCGCGCGCAGTCCTGTGAACCACGCGGACAAGATCGTGACGCCACTCTTGGTGCGGTGTGCTTGTTTTTGTTCACGGTAGGGTTGCTGAGCTATTCTGATGCAGGTGCTGCAAGGGTCTGAAGACAAGATCGTGCTTCCGGAGCAAGCAGAGAGGATTGTGGATACGATCATTGAGCACGGTGGTGCGGACAGAGTGCAGTATCGGCTTTTCGAGGGAGAAGGACATGGTTGGCGACTTGCAAAGACGATCCAGGAAGCGGTCCGACTCGAACACGATTGGTACGACAAGAAGCTACTCTGAATTCGTTGTGTAGTTTATCACGAGGGTCGTTTATCATGTGCATTTGTGTAATAAGAAAAAGAGCGCTCGGGTGCACCTTGTCTCATTCCCATGTCCGACCTCAAACTAGACGGCTTCAAGGTGGGATTTCTCGCTCCTCTCGTCCAATACTTCATGTTGCCCTCAGGCATCCGACGTCCTCTGCAAACTTCACGCCGCGTTCGCCGACCTGTCCGACGCCGAGCGTACTGCCCAAATCAAAAAGGTGGGGTTGGTCCACCTCGCCTCATGTCCGTCTGACCCGTTGCTCCCTTCTTCAGACCAACGCCGTCTTTGAACTCCGAGTTACCAACGCCGAGAAAAAGGAAGGCGTGTGGACAATCGATTTCAAGGACAAGGGGACGGTCTATGCAGGACCCGTACGCGCGCCTGCCAAGGCGGGGGTGACGCTTCTCATGACCGACGATACGTTTGAGCAGCTCGCGAACGGCAAGGTGCGTCTTTTCTTTTTTCTGGTCGAGACGCGTGTGTCATCCTCGTCTGTCGCAGATGGACGGCCAAAAGGCGTTCATGACGGGGAAACTCAAGACCAAAGGCAACGTGATGTTGGCGACGAAACTGAGCGGCGTACTCAAGGTCGGTCGGACTGCGTGCGGTTCAAACGCTTGCGATTGACGCTTTTTGACTCAGATGGCAACAGCCAAGGCAAAGCTCTAGGCGCCCTTGTGTATATATGTCGTGTCATTATACAGCCGAGTTGTGAGTAATCGAATCGAAACGAGTGACGCGAACATTCGCCGCGAGTAGGATCAAAACACCCCTCCAAATAACCCACGCTGACGTCTTGGCGTTGGCTGGGAATCCGACCGGAGCGTCGAGAGGCTATTCAGTTGCTTCATCACCTGGAGGTGGCGCATGAGCATGCGAACGAGCGAGCAGTGCGACAAATTCACCTCTTCGAGCTTGTCTTTTCGATCTTGAAGCTCGAGATGGCGTCTTATCACCGGGTTCTCCCGCGCAAACTGGACGATTTCGTTGCGGTCCAAATCGTAGATTAGCCGCGAGTCAATCTCTCTCGGGAACTAGCAACCCGTTCAGAGGGCAACTCTTTGACACCAAAAGAGGACCGACCTGATAAAAGAAATGGTCGAGAAGCTCAATGTTGATGAACATGGTCGACGTGTATGCTAGCTTGTCCGCCACGACATTGAGGAACACCTCGGGACACAGTGCGTCGTTCTGAGGACCACCTTTACAGCGCTTCGATCTGAGGGCTGCCAGACGCAACTTTAATATGGACAGCCTGTCGTTGTACATCATCGCATGTCGAGCTGCAAATGCGTTAGGGTGGCTTCACAAAGCCCAACGCGCACCTCACCGTCCAGGATCTGTGCAGGGGGGTATCGATACGATTCGGGTTCTTCAGGTGGAGGCGCTTCCTCCTCTCCAGCAAGCCGTTTGTTCTTTCTCTCCTGTGCTCGCTCCTCCAGCTCCTTTACATAACCCATGAGCCCATTCAAGCGCCTGCTTCCTCCAACCTTTTTCCTAATCTCCTTGAGCTTGACTTCGCACATGGCCACTTCCTTCTCGAACAAGTCCACCGCACGTCCGCGTCCTTGCTCCCACTCGCGCTCGTCCACGTCCACGTCATACTTGAACGGCTTGATGCAATTCTCGACCTGGTCCGACGTCAACCCGATTCGGTCCCTCAAGATCATGTGCGAGAATTGCACGAGTCGCTCCGCTGCACGCGGGTGGTGATTGAAGGGCTCTCCAACAACGATCGAGTCGATCAACGCTCTCAGCCCGTCCGCGACGACCAGCGTTGAATCCCGCCCGACGCCTGATTTCGTTAGCAGGGATGAGGCGGCGTCGAGTTTGTGTCGCCAGTATGCGTCGACGTCGCCGGGTTTCAGCTTGGGATCGGCACCAAGAACGCCGAGTTCGGTCGCACGCTTGTCGAGCCAGTACAGCTGTTCGAGCACGTCCATGACCTTGTCGTCGAGCATGGCCTTGAGCTTGGCGCGCACTTGAGGCTTGCGAAACTGCGAGGAGAGGTCCTTGAAGCGTGCTTTGAGGGCATCGACTGTTTCGGCGACGTAGGACTCTGCCGTTATGCGCCTGTCGTTGTACTGGACTTTGAATTGATATGTAGCTTCTTCGAGCTCGAGCTGAACCGCGTTGGTGATGCCGTGGAGGGATGATGCCATGCTGGATTCGAGCACTTCCATGAGACGACGCCGGAGGGTGTCGGTGCCCACCATCAAGGAAGAAGACACGCCAAAGTGTTCTCTGTGGTTGCTGAAATAGTCGACATCGTTGCGTTTGACGAGAGCGCCCGTCTTTGGAGCAGACTTTGCGACGACACCGACATAACCGAGATGGAGCGGGTAACGGTTTCCTTCGAGGATGGAGACGCCTTGCTCTGGAGAGACGAGGTCCATCTTTGTGACGACGCCGATGGTGCGCAAACCCAAGGGGTCGACCTTGCGACTGGCGCGGAGAGCGGGAGAGTTTGCAAGGTCGACGTCTGCGGCACAGACGGCGAGGATGATGTTGGGTTCGCGGATGTACTTTTCGCACAGACCGGCGATCTTGTCTCTGAGAGAGTCTGGCTGATCCATGGAAGCGATTTGGATGTAGCCGGGCAAGTCGATGAGAGTGAGGTCTGGGACATGGGGACTATATATGCGGAGGTCGATGGGCTCGATGGAGACGGCGTCGGCGGAGGGAACAGCGAGGTTCAAGTCGGTGAGGGTCTGTTGTATGTGTGCAAAGTCGGTGATTTTGCCTGGACCGAGGGCTGGGAACTCGCCATACTCTTGGGGTATCTCGCCGTTGGGCATCGGAGGCGTATGTACGAGGGTGAGTTCTATAGGACGCCTCGTCACCATGTTGTTACCCCTACGGCAGAGAGGTGAGGGAGGGAGGAGAAGGAAAGAAAAGAGACAGACTTTGGGAGGAACTCGTGACCGACGATGGACTCGAGGACAGAGCTTTTTCCCGAGCTTTGGCTGCCAATGACGACGATGCTGGGTAGTTTGAGACTGTCGCTCTGGTCTATGGCGAGGAGCATGGAACGTATTTCGATGAGTTTCTTTGTGAGGTGCATGAGACCGTTTTGCCTTTGGTCGATACCGTTGTCGGGGGCGGACAATGTTGCGGCGATGGCGACGGCGATGGCTGCATTTTCCTCTGGAGACCTGTTGCGCTTGTTTCCCGAGTTTTGAGAGCGGTGGTGGTCGTCAGAGGAGAAGAGATCCTTGAGAAACTGTGGCGTCTCCATGTCGGGCAGTTTTACTGCGGCCACGCGATCTGAGACGGACTTGATGCCGTCAGAGGCCGAGTCGAACAGGTCGCTAGCAGCGTCATGCACGGAGGAGAGCCAACCGGTGGTCTTGTTGCGCAGTTCTGGGAAGGGTGTGTGCGGGAGTGGGATGAAGAGTGAGTCGGACGTACCTTCGAACTTGTAGTTTGCGTAGCCAAGGCCGCCTGCGCCGATCGTGGCACCGGCGATGGGGACGCGGAAAGCGCGTGCGACGAAGCGGGGAATGGAGGCGTAGGAGAGGGTGCGGACATGGAGACGACGGTGAAAGGACGGGGACGAGGGACGGGGACGGAGCGTTGTTGGCTTGCGCACGAGGAGACGAGCCATTCCAAAACGTGCGTGCGAACGACGAGTGGTATAAAGCAAGTAAGACTAGAGAACAAGTCCACCCGTCCGCCTCTGCGATGAAGTACATCGAATTCCCAGAGCTGACCCGTCTCGCACAGGCCCTCACTCACGAAGGCCCAGAGTGCGCCGTGCACACCAGAATCGAAGCGTACAGCTGCAAGAACATCAAGCGCGACAAGAAACTCTTCAAGTCGCTCGAACACGCCTACAACGACGAGCTCTCCCATTCCCCACCCTGGCTCGACCCAGAGCCAGAGGAAACACCGTTCGGTCCCATGGACAAGCACGCCTCTCGCAAGACTCTCTATCTCCTCATAGCCACCCTCAATATCGCATTTCCCGACCACGAATTCTCAGACGTCCGTCCGGCCCACTTTCACAAGGAAAAGAGCGGCGCCAGCGTGCTCAATTCCCTCAGCACGACCCTCTTGTCCCCCAACCGCGGCGGCGTCAGAGCCCCTCGCACATACTCGGCGTATCCACCCACGTCCCCCAACTTCTTCCCCTCCTCCGTCCCAACCTCGTCTTCCTCTTTACCCCTCCTCCAGTCCCTATCCAGTCCCTTTGCCCCCCCACAAATACAGTCGGGCACTCACCCCTCCCTTTACCGCATATTGGACGACGTCATCGGCTTGGGCGACTGTCAGGTCTTTTCTTACTCACCCGACATCGACTCGGACCCTCACGCCAATGACTACTCTGACGACGAAGACGACCTGGCCTCCGTCGCTGACGAATACTCGTCAGACGACATCGACCAGGAGGGCACCTTCCAGTTTGACGCATACGACGTCGATACGTCCTCTTCCCCTCCCCCCTTCCGACGACCCCCCATCTTCTTCCGCAGCTACAGCAGCGGCAGTAGCAATGACGACTCTCCCCTCCATTCCCACTTTCCCCATGTCCGTATGAAACGCAGAGACGGTGCCTTGCTCTGGTCATCCCACTGGTTCTTCTTCAACCCCAAATTGAAGCGCATACTCTTCATCACCGTGTGGGCACGCACCCGACGTGCGGTCCGTGCATGCGACGACGACGACGACGACGACAACTTGTCCGCATTCGACAATGATCCCACAGAGCGCTTCCTCGGTTGGGAAGGTGGCGTTGGCGCCGGTGCACGAGCCTTGGGTCTCGCCGTATCAGCCTAGGTGACGTCAGTCCACCACTGCACCCCGCCTTTCTCTGCTCAATCCTCCCTAGGCCGTCCATTTTTATTTCCCTTGTACTTGTTCGCTGGCTTCGAACGCGTTTACGCCTGCTCGTACCCCACCGATATCATATCCCTATGCCGTTCACACACTCTGACGTATCTTGTAATCATTACTTGTTGTTATCACACCGAATGGAGTCATGTTCTTGGCATTGCGCGCTATCATCAACTTACGGAACGCGACGCGGAAAAGAACATTTTACTGTCAGCGGGGATCACGAAGCCCATCGGTGACATCCGAGAGCAACAGAGGGAAAGAGTTTCAGCGTTGGGACATCATTCGCCAAGTCTTTGCCAACTCAGTCTCCGGCTGGAGGCGGATTCAGTGCATCACCACATATTCCGATCAGATGCGAGTCAATTTTGCTCGACATTACCCAAATAGCATCGTACAGTACACGTCCGTCAAACGTTCTTTATCATCAGCCCCTCATCCACACGCGTTAGAGCGGCTCTAAAGGGAAGACACCTGAGCATATGGATGTGCGATGTGACGGAGACCTACCCATGCATACCTCCTGATCCCCGTCGCACCCACCACATCGTCGCTTGGGTGCGCGGAAACAACCGACACAGAAACGGCCATCACACCTCTCGCACTTTTGCAGCTGCATGCACGAACTGCAAAACGTCTTGCGGCACCCCGCACATCCCGCACTTTCCAGGCACGCCCCACAGAATCTCCCCATACACTGTTCCGAATGACACGCGCCTTGGATAGACACTTCTTCCGTCAGGCCGGGCCCCGAAAAATCTTCTTCTTCGTCACAGTCGTCGCACAACGTCGTGCGACCGCACCCGGTGCAGAATTGGATGTACTCGCATTCGTAGACGCAATACACCCGTTTACACCGCGGGCACTCCTTGAAACAGTTGTCCGTCGGCGAATGCTTGCAGTCGTCGCATATCCAGCACTGTTCGCACGTGCACCAGAGCCCTCCTCCTGGAGAGCACGACTCGCACACGCTCGTATATCCACCCAATCTTGACCAACAATTCCCGTTGGAGCAATGAGGCCGCTCTTGGTCTCCGGTACAGGACGAACAACCGATCGGCCGCATCGGGTGCTCCCGGTCGTTCGGCAGGCCACGAGAGGTGTTCGGACCACCTTTTGGTCGACCTAAGCACCATGTCAATTCGAACTGACAGAACCAGAGGTTGCAGTTGGGACATTGGCCGAGCGGCGGAACACTCCGCGCACTTTCCAAGCAGGGAAGACATGCGGCGGTGGCCCCATGGTGGGAGCACGACTGAAAGGGAACGAGTTGTGAAGCCGCACAATCTCTGTTTAAACACATGATGACATGACACGAAGTGCAGGACGCAGGGCGGGTCTTGCACAAAGGACATCGTCTGTGGTGGTAAGGGTTATCGTTGCTCGAGCGCGCTTCAAAGAGGGGAATGTCATGGGATTCGAGACGTCCGAGAAAGTCCTACGTGTTCGTCAGCGAGGCATCGTACGATAGACTATGACCTCACCCTCCAAGCAAGGTCCCGTTGCAGCTGCCGTGCCCTTTCTCTCGCCCTCTTCCTCTTCCACACGTCTTGCAGATAGGGCTTGACCTCTTCCTGAGCATGCTCGATATGCTCCGGTTCGATAGGGAGGTTGGGATGCCCTTCACACTCGGCGGTCTTGGTCTGAAAGTTGATGACCACCTGCTGGATCTGCATCGCAGGCGTGTTCTGATGCAAGACCGCTTTGATAGGAAAAGGTTCAACGTCTGAATTTCCGACGGGGTAGAGAATGCTTGCATAGCGGGTCTTGAGGCTCGGAGGAGCGTTGGGTGATTCGGGAACAGCATGCTGGTCGGCAAGCGTGAACGCGCGATCAGCGAGTTCAGCCAAGCACCGAAATGGAGTCTCCGTGCGGGAGGGAGCGATGATATCGATGAAGAACGCGCCCAACGTCGGTTCAGATTGCGACATGAGAATAACGAGGTCAAGCTGGCAACCAAGATCATTCATATGTGAGCACGTGATCAGAAAAAATATCTATGGGATCCACTAATCATCATCGTCATCATCCCGCACGACGATAGCTCCCTTGTTATCGTACCCAACTCGGAACTGCGATCCATCTACCCACCGTCTCCACGCCGCGACGAAACCCTTTTCTAGATTCTTGACCCATCGCCGAGTGTCGAACAGGGGCATCGTCTCGCGAGTAAAGAAAAGACACCGACGAAGATTCAAAAGTTCCGAGTCTGCAGCAGATTCGACGTTGGCGGCCCAGTGCGCAGATGCAAGCTCGACTGCGCGCTCTTCATATTCTTCTCGACTATGAACTACCATCTGCTTCCCGAGCCCGGTAGCGTATGCAAGACTGGCTGACACACGGGAAGCCATCTTATGTCTATGACTCGGCCATAGGCAAGCTATGATCGGAGTACCTGACCAGAGCACACTGCATTTAGCATTAGGCACACGACTCGACACAATTAAATGAAATACATACTCCGCAGCAATAGTGTGAGCACTGCACTGTTTTATACGGATGGGATCACAGCGCATCGATCGGAAAAGAGTGGAGGCCTACCTCGGCAGTGTCTAACACGAGATCCGCTACACAACATCGTGTAATATGGATCTCCTTGGGCGCGACGTCTGTAAACCTGATTCGAGAGGCAACTTCGGACCCTGCCCATGCAGCTGCAGTTTGTAAAAGATTGGGTTCCCCCGCCGCAGGAAAACGAAGCAACCAAAGTATACTGCGTCGAACGCGCGAGAGGATACGCAACCACGTCCAGAATATTATCTGGAGTGAATCATGAGCCAAATTGTCCAACAAATTTGGTTACAGTAGCTCACCGGGTCAAACTTGTAGAGCTACATGTCGATCATCAGTTTCACTGGATGCCAAAATCAATCATCAGTACCTGGTTGAAGTTGGCAAATATGACAACGTCCCTATGTCACAAATGAATCCCTGCACGAATGAATGTCAAAGAAACAACCCACTTTGGCAAATCAGGGAATATCGACGCCCTGAGTTGCTCTCGACGCAGTAACTCATCCGGCCAGCGAGTCGATGCCAATCCTAGTTTGGAGCTGTAGGCTTGCTTGTGGTCTGTTACAAAGTAGGTGTGCTACGTCGCCTGTTAGCGCCAGGACGTCAGACAGCACTATTTTACTCACTGGCATATAGATCGGACATTCGGTACTGGAATCTCGAGACCGTCAGATCGGGTGCGTTGAATCACCGTAATCACGCACTAGATCCATCCATCATCAGAGGATGCTGGGTCACTCCCTTCGTTGACCGGAACGCCAACATCCAGAGGTGTCTCGTTGGATGACCTAGGAGTTGACGATCGTCTACGAGCTCCACGAACTTGCACGAACAGATCTGGGGGGCAGACCATCGGGTCGCACACGAGGTAATCGCACCAACCTATACCCGTGTCAAAAACGTCGCCAACGACGAAACAAAGACAGACCCGCTGCTAATGTGCCTGCAAATCCCATCAATGACACCTGGACTGGAGATGGTCTCGCTGCAAAGATCTCATTCCTTGACCCTTTGGTATAACCACCAAGATTGACGACTGAACAAAGAAAGTTGTTAATGACCTCTATGCGATCTTGGATGACGCTGTTGACCAGAACTCGGACACAACAGCTCTCATGCACGACAACTTTGGGGACGAAGGGTCACTTACGAATGTGTATCTGGTCCTGCATGATTTTCTTTACTATGCTACCGATCGACCAAGATGAGACGTCATTGAAACGAAAGTCGGTTTGGCGTTCGTAATACTCCCTGTAGGAGGATCCGTCCGTGGAGCTTGTAGCGTAGAGAAAAACATTAAACCGTTTCTTGGCGTGCATCGTGAACGTGGATTTCATGAGATGTGTCAACGGATGGTCACTGAAAGAAAAATGTTATTTTGGGAAACATGAGTAAAAATCACCCACGTAAAGTCACTCGACACGTAGCCAACATTTATTCTGCCATGGGATGGCGGAGGTGGTGCCGGGTGCACAGACAAATTCCTACCGAGGTGGGTAAATGCTATGAAGGAGGTATGAATTGCGTTTCTATGCGCGATCAGTCGAATGGTTCGCGCTTTCAGTGGAATGGTAAACTGTGACGACTTGTTACAATAATCTTCTCCGAGAGAGTCAAGGTACTTACTGTGTGAAAGGGTAATATCAGTGGCAACCTGGGTCCTTTGATGGCCGAGATGAGGCCAGATTTTGGAATAGTCATATGCTCATAAACACGTGTCATGTTGGCATGCTCAGAGTGATAAACATGACCATAGGTCTTGATGTACAACAAATGTTGGATTCGAGTTTGGTACCACTCTATCAGGCGAATCAAGAAGCCAGCCTCTCCACGACACCACGATAGTGGGGTGGGGTCAGCTTGAAGGAAAAAGCCAAAGCGGGCTTTCCATACATCCTCTTCCAGAGGGGAAAGCTGTCCTGAGTTGGTGTTCCGGACCAAAGCCATCCAATCGTCGAGCGAGTGTGTGTTGAGCAAATCCGTCGTTTGATTATGCATTTCCGAAAGCTGTTTCTCGCAGACCTCTATTGCTTTTTGTATCCAAGTAGCTAACGATATTTCAGTTGCTCCTTCTTTCAATACACGCTATCCCACTTACCCCGCCCATTCCAAAAACAAACTGCATTCGTCGCTTGGCATAATCCACAGTATGCATCTGCGAAATCAGGATTTACCGAGATTGCCCGCTGGTAATATGGGATGGCCTCAGCGTATTGGCCCTGTGCATAAATCGTGACCTTGAATAGCATCGAAAAGTGGGCACTGGACTAACCGTGTCTCTCAAAGTGTTGGCCATGTTTACTAGGGCAATATCAAGTTCAGGATGGCACGCTAGGGCGTGATTGAAAATCCTGGAGAAGCAAACGCCCAGTTGGATCAACGGGATGCTAGAAACCATCGATGTTGGGAAGACGCACCCAATAGCTCGGGTCATTTGTCCAGCATCTTTCAACAGAGACCCAAGATTTGAAAGTAAATGAGGGTGAGAAGGATCAAGTTGCAAGCCTTTTTCGTAGTATAGCCGTGCGACTTCACGGGCGTTCACTTGTTCACCGTGTACAGTTGCACCCACTTCTCCTGCGCCAAGACCGCACAAAATAACTCCAATGTCATTCAGCGTAGAGGCATTGGGAAAGAGTGATGCTGCGAGATAGTGCATGATAAGAGCCAGCGCTTCAATGCTGCAAAATGGTTTATCGGAGATGTTAAAGAGATCCGCAATGTGAGACGTTTGGAACTTGCGGGCAAGACATATAAGCACAGATGCCATTGCCATCTTGCTCTCTTGATAGTATTGTTCCTCGGAGAGCTCAGTGGGTAGCTGCGGAGCTCGGATTCCTGGTAAATAGCCCCCTTGCGACGAAAGTATGGAAGTTGACAATTGCTGGATTTGGTCGGGGAACAAGATGACACTGGGCAAGGTGCCTGTCGTAGGGTCGATCAGCAGTCGTATCATGTCATCGCCAGCATCGTGGACTGCTTGAAGTATGTCGAAGTTGGGATCCCCAATGCGAGTGAGAATGTTTACGGGGCAAGTGGGTGCTAACGTGTGTGTGGTGAAAGAAGGCATAGATGAGGTATGGACGAAGGGTACAGCCATCGCAGTCACCCAAGCTGCGACGATGACATCGCGGAAGGCCAGCCTGGTAGCGCTAGGAGAATAGTATGATTCTGGCTTCTGAATGACAATTTCGATCGCGTGCATGTAACATTGCGTTGTGGCTGGAATAGCATTGTCAATTCTGTGCATGAGGTTTCCAATATTTACTAAGACGTTGAAGAGGCGGCGGATACTAAGCGGATCGACTGCGGCTTTTATCCAAGCATCGTTGAATAAAAGTTGGCTGCAGGTGTGTTGACATATGTCAAGGGTTTTCTCCGGGATGGTTGGGGAAACCAGTAGGGTGTTAAGAACTGTATCCTGCGACAGAAGTCAACACACGACCACCTATAAAGGGTCGGGCGAACCAAAAAGTCCCAGTCAGGGGACATGTGATGTGTCAACGATTCTAGGCAGTTAGTTAGTTCAATCAAAAGAGACATGGGTGAGGGTATGAGAGGAAGACATCGAAAGAGAATAATCGGCGTTGGCAAGTGAGAAGGGTTGCGACATGAAAACTGCCATTCCGTAACAACTCAATTCCTGTGTAAGATTGATTGTGAGCGTACAGCTATGGCGGTGAGAAATTGTGGAGAATGGGGGCGCTCGGCAATTCGGCGGCCATGTGAAGGAGCTTCGTTCGAAAAAGGGGACACCCCAGATCTCGGAGCACCTCCCTCAATCGAGCACCGTGGGCGCGTTTGCTCCACACTCCAATGGCACGCCGGGCCTTACATTAAAACAACGTGTTTCGTCCTTGGGAATTAGCCGACATTCATGGAATCCTCCGACCGAGTTGGATCATCGTTAGGATTGGCCTCTGCACCTCTCCTTGGATGCTCGCGAAGCTTGTTCTTTAGCGATACCATCATCTCCCTGAATGCATCCTCCCCTCCAGGATACGTCCTCTCCCAAGACCCACATGCAGAATTAGACTCCAGCGCAAGATTGAGCAGCTCGATGAGATGACCATTGATAGGATCCACGCTCAATGCCTAACCCATCAGTTAGTGGAGATTCATAAGTGCCTAGCGCAAGACCTCACCTCATGATACTTGACAATGGCCCGATCAGTGTCTTCAAGATGGTGATAGACCATGCCGAGGAAACCAAGTCCCTGTGGGTGCTGTGGCTCTATCTCGAGCACTCGATTATAATTAGTTTTGGCCTTCTCGTAATCTCTACATGATCCATGAGAAATTGATCGCTGGAATTCGAGGACCAAAAGTACTTCAGTTTTCGATAGCATGTACCGAGATTCAGGTACGTGGTAGTCCATGACTTTTGCGATGATTGTGTAACCTGGGCGAGGTCAAGAGATCGCTGGAACAAATCCGCTGCGCGCTGGAAACTATCAAAGCCTTTTCAATCCATGCTTCCGCCCTGAGAAGGGTCACTTACTCTCCGTGGGTAAATGCCATGACGCCTAACTCATTCATTAAAAGAGGGTCGCTGTCACACGCCGCGTTTGCAGCATTCAGCGCCTCGTCGGCAAGGGAATGATTGGACAGCACTATCTGCTCCATGCCAACAAAGAGGAGGGGCAAATGGGACCTGTTTCGAATAAATGACAAGTTCCAGAGGAGATGAGGTACGCACGAACCCCACGAACATCCGTGCACATGTAGAATACGCTGTCACCGCATGGTCATGCTCACCTTCCAAGGCAAAAGTATGAGCAAAGGCGATCCACGCTGGTCCAAAGCGGGGGTCCATTAGGGAGGTTTTACTGCAACCAATCAGCGCTGTGGCCCTTTAGTGCACTACGAGCACATACCTAAAATATTGTCGCGCCTGCGTCCATTTGTTTGAACTCAGATAGTACACACCAACAGCATACCAGCTTATGGGGTTCTCAGGCTCCTTGTCGACAAGTTCGTGGGCCAAGACAAAAAGCTTGGAGTGAAGATATGATAGGTGATACATGCATGCAATGTGCAACGGCATTGTTGCGTCATGGAACGCGACTAAATCAAGGGTCCTATACCAAAGTTTGTCACACCATGGTATGATGGTTCTATACAAGAGGGAGAGCGTACCTGCTGGTGATCAAAAAACAATCTGCCCAACGAAGCTGAGTGAACAATGTATCGGCGAAGCTGTACAAGACATCCGGGTTATCTGAGAGTTTGAAGTCTTCCACGAGGCGTCGCCTAGTGAGAGCCTGCTCTTCAGCATGTCTATACTTGCGCAGTCGTGAGGTGTATATCAATCGGATAAAGTCTGCATCTTCCTTGGCCTGCTCTCGGTACGCGAGACCTTGGACAAATTCCCACTCTGGGAGGATATTAGAATATGAAAAACGATGTCAAATGTCATACCAGCCTTCTTCTGGAGTCATCATTTCACCGCTAACAAGTTGGTTAAACGCATCATAACATTTAACGTCCAAGGTCAAAGCTTCTGAAAAACAAAGCTTGGCCTGATCTCCGCGATTGAGTTTGAGCATCAGGATGCCTCTCAGGTGACACATTGATGCTTCAACCTAGGTTGCTGAGTACGCGTCCACTCCCATACCATTTACACCTACTTTTATGCCGCCATCCACATTAGGAACTGAGGCTCCACTTCTACCTGTCCGATGTTAGCACTATGGCACGTCTAGTACAACAGACATAAGCACCTGAGTGACGAAAAGGATTCGCTTCGCCAAGAATTTCAAGAGCGTCTGTCCAATTACCCTGCCTTACTTGGCATTGTGCTGCGAGATAACGACATGCGACGCTCATGTCAACAAGCCTGGAGACGCTCTCCTGGAGTGCCTCTGGTAGCTTGATTAATCCAGCTGGTCCCATTGGAAGCCGAGAAGATGGTTCGAGTTGTGGCTGGGTTTCCTTTCCTTTGCCCTTTGTATCCAGAGAGAAAGGACGGACCGCGGAAGAGCCTGTCGTCGAATTATTAACACCATTCAAATACGGTGGTTCTGAAGCCTGAGTTTTGGTGGGAAAAGGACGCGTTAGCAATCTCTCCGCACGAGAATACTGATGGGTCATGAAGTATGTCTGGGCCAACCAAAACGCGTCGTTTGGATCATCTTTGAAACGCATTGTTAGTGCAACAGAGAGAAAAGAGTCCATGACATACCCGTCCAAGAAAGTACCTTGTCCCCCCAGAACGCGGCAGTTTCGTAAAGATGCTGCATAAGAGCGTCATGACGCCAAAGGCGCATGCGATCCACCACCCCCCATTCGCTGTCATCATCATCAGGATCTCCTTCCGCTTCCAGGTCCCGGAAGACATCCATTGTATCGTTTGCAAGAGGATGTCGACTGGCACTGTCCTTCAATCTGCGGTGTCGTCTAGGAGATGCACGTGGGGAACTTGGAAGCATAGACCGGTTTGGATCGAGGGCAAGGGGACGCGGAATAGAGGAGGTGCTCATATCACCCGCTGTGAAGGAGGACAGCATGGGTTGTGGACCAAAAGAAAAGGACGAGCTTATTGAGCTACGATTTCTCGATGTCGCCGTCGACGGTAGACGCGGTGCTGCTGGGATGGCAAAGCTGGCGAGCGGGGGCGGAGTAGAAGCCATCGCAATATGCTCACAGCTGTGACTCGATGGTTGACTACTGACCGCGTCGCAGGCACGTGACTAGGTAAAGGGTCTCATATGTACATGCAGTCGTCTAGGACAACCTAAATGTTTCGCGTCAAAGTCAGCAAGAGATCCTCAATGCGCCGTTGTCGATCCTTTCAAAAATGGTCAGCCCAGCTGGTCATCATACTAACATCCACATACCTGCATCTCCTTCATCTCGTCTTGAAGGCGGCGTATAGGCAGATCCCTGTACTGGTCTAGCAAGCCCTGCACCCGCTGTAGGTTACCCCCATCGTAGTCCACAGCACTAAGTGGCCTTGAATGGGAAAACAGCTTCGAGAGTGGTGTAGTGGTGTCCAAAGACAACACCCTTGCATTGCTAGACACTTCCTGTAATGGCGCCAAAGTACTGACTTTCCGTTTCCGAGCCAAGGACGGGCTTCGTTGGCCACCTAACACACTGCGTTCATGAGATGGCGACCGCGACGAGGGACTTGCCAAGGTGGTTGACAGTGATGGAACGCCCACGTCCTCATTCTCAGAATCGTGAAACAAGTTGAAATCCCGGGACTCCTCAACCTCGAAGATGACATCATACAAATCAGTGGACTTTGATCCTACCAGATATTCAACAAGTGGTATATTCTTCAGATGGCGCGGAAGATTTTGATAGAAGGTGGGCTTAAAGTCTTTCTTGAACTCCCTCGGCTTCCGGCGTCTCTCGTAAAGTGCAATGACAACAAGAATGGGAAATGACTGGGTCGGAAATGATTAGCCAAGGTCGTCAGATGGGGAACACACTCACGGTAAGTCTGATCAGAAAAACGTTTGCTGAGTGCAGTGCACGTGGTGATAGGAAGTAGCTTGCCGGTTTCAGTATCAAAAGCGCGAGGATATTGAATGGAGGTTGGTAGCTAAATAAAGCCTCAGACTTCACCCTGGAAATGACCAGTAAGTAAATCTTTTCCAACAAAAAATGAATCAAAGATCCACCCTTCGATGGTCGTTATGGCATGCTGGAACAAATACTTCTCAAGAGTAAGCCAGGTTCGTCAGGTAATGCTTTTCCCGCACCTCTTGATTAGAATTCTAGAACAGAAATGACTGAACAAGAATACACGGAAGAAAAGGCAAAGACCTACTCCACCAATTCGCGCTGCAGTATTAGAGAGGATGGAGATGAGGACTAAAGGGAGGGAGTCAGGTGTGGTGATGCCAACACCAGAAATTGCATACTCGTCAGCAAGAGGGTATTTGCCAGCGCCGCAAAACAAGTCATGAGAACGGGACCGAGCACCGGGTGAAAACTTGAGGCCTGTGAGAAACTAAGGCTAGTATTCCCAAACCAGATTTGTATCATCAGCCAGGCTACGCTCCTGACAGTCCATCGATCCGATGCTGCTCCCTTCAGCGAGGAGAAATCACATCAAGCAAAGCGACTTACCAAGTGTGTGCAACGTCAACAGCAAACCAGAAAAGCATGTTGCCGCAATACATATGAAGAACACAAACTCAGAGATCATTGCCCGTAAAGCACTGAAACGGATCAACATGATTTCTGCTCTCTGATGGCCATACTCACATTACAATGACGTTATTGGCAATAGCATAGAAAGCCAAACTAGAAATAAAATAATGTTGGCATGTTGGCACGAACTCTAGTCAACCCGGGAACGTACCGGGGTACAAGGATACATGCGGCACAAGCCAGCAGATCGAATGCCAACTTTGACGTATCAGCTGCTCGAAATCGTGAGATGTCAAGTGTGTAGCCTAACCATGAAATGTAGGACCTTCGTTATATATGAGCCCCTTTGTGCGAAGCCCAACATACGCCACGAAAATCAGGACAAACGACGTATCAAATGCGTTCCATAGCTACGAACGAATCAGAATCCGCGCTCTCGATGAATGCGGGAGGCTCACATTGGATAGGTAAACTGTCAGATAACGTGGAAGTGAGTAATACCATATATTTGGCCTGAGGTGGATACTAACTGCGCCAGCCATATTCTCGCGAAGCCGTGTACTCTTGCAACGTGAATGCGGTAGCAAATACAATGAAGACCAACTCCCAAGTGGATACGCTCTCAATACGTTGTGCTACTGGACATTAGTTTGGGCCCCGATCTGCAAAGGTCGACATACTGTGCAAGCAAAGCACGAAGCTCAGCGTAAGTATTGCAATGCTTAAAAAGTGTAAGATATTTGAGTAACGGGGGACCCTCAGCCTAAAAAAAGAGTGAACACGGGAGAAAAATGTCCAAAAGCAAAACCCAACCTATAATGGTCAAGAAACGGGGCTCTCTGGACATCATACATTTCGATGGCGCGTTGTTTATAGTTGTCGGCCACGAGAGACCTGTTGGCAGTGATGGAAAATATGATTCGTCCAGTGTACATATCATTAACAACACTTTGTACGATGGTGGATGCAAGAAAGGCCTTGGCTTTCGTTGCTATAGCCATCTATATCGCCATATATTAGGTGGTGCAATCCTAGATTCAACACCTACCTCAATCGCGCTCTGTGAACTCTCCAGGGCTTCTTCCGTACCAATTACTTCTTTGACTTCTTCCACTACGTCGAGCGGTGCCCCAGCCAACGGGTTCCAAAGTGTAGTCAGAACTGCAACTAACTGGAGTTTGCTAGATGCAAAATGAGTGAGAAGCCCCAGCGCCAATATTTCACAAAGCGTCGCTCGAGAAGCCAGGACGGTCGAATGGGCCAATTCTGTTGCAGCCTGAGAGAGAAAGTAGGACCGAGCAACCATGCACGCATACACAATGGCCATATTTTGGAGTCGAGCATACTTTACCACCAATGGTCGTACCACAGTGAAATTGACATCGGCAGCGGTGAGTTGCCTGTATAAGCACGGTTGTCAAAAGTGGGTGAGTTGGCATGTGTCCCGAACTCACTCCCAACTCAATGGGGTGTCTGCGGTGAACGAGTCAGTGGGCACAAACTATTACCCCGGTAACTACGAACCGATGGAATTCTGCAAACCAATTTAGAATAAGGAGAAAGCGGAGGGAACACGCCAACTGACGATAATGTCCTTTTTCAGATATGGTATTAACGGAAATACCTTGACCGTAGCCAAGAAATCCTGTGTTGGTGCCGGTTGATCCTGATCCAAATGCTGCTCAATGTCCATGTTTTCAGGACGAACCGTTGGCGTCGTTGAACTTCCTGCGGCAGTGAGTCGGACCTAGTACACGCTCCCGTTGTGTTGCCATATTAGATACAAGGCAAATAGGGGTGGTTACTTCTTCCGCCAAATCCATACCTTGTTGTTTTCAAGAAGTCGGCAATACTTAAAGCTTGGTTCGTGTTCCGACTTTCCTTCAACTTTCCTTTCTCTGGCACGAACTATGGGATGCTGTTTTTCTCAGCCAGTCGATTTTGACGCTGAAGTCAATCTCTTCCATTTTGAACTCCACCGTGCTGTTGGCAGGGGTGCCTTCGGAAAAGTAAGTTTCCGGGACGTCCGGTTTGTTTCATGTCATCAATGTCACAATCCAGGTCAGGGTAGTCGAGCACAAGAAAACAAAGCAAGTATATGCACTCAAATACATCGACAAATCGAAATGCGTCAAGCAAAAGGCAGTGGCAAATATAATCCAAGAGCGTCACCTTTTGGAAGAAGTATGCTGCGCGCATCGTCTTACTGTCTCTATTCACATTTCCCAGGTTGACCATCCGTTCATTGTCAATTTACGATACGCCTTTCAAGACGATGAAAATTGCTTTTTTGTCCTGGATCTTATGTTGGGTGGTGACCTTCGATGTAAGTCTTGCCGTCGAATTTCTTCGTGTGCAGTATTTGGACGATCTATCCCTAGTCCATCTCGAGCGCAACGATAATCTCGGCGAGCACATTGTACGTTTTTGGATGGCAGAACTCGCATCCGCACTGGTGTACCTCCACAAACGAAGGATCATCCACCGGTATGCTTCATTTTTATCCGCACCCTGCCTTCGATGCATCTTTTCCTACAGCGACATAAAACCTGACAACATTCTCCTCGACGCTCAAGGACATGCGCACATCACGGACTTCAATGTCGCGATCCATTACTCTGAACGGCGGTTACACACCAGCGTCGCCGGCAGCATGGCATACATGGCTCCGGAGGTGATAGGAAGGAAGGGATATACTTGGTGTATAGATTGGTGGAGTCTCGGAATTACTGCATACGAGCTTCTATTCAATCATCGACCGTTCGACGGGCGCACCGCAGAGAAGATGAGAAAGTCCATAATGAACGACGCCTTGAACTTCCCCGACGATGTGAACCAGAAATGCAACGCGGAAGGTGTCAACTTTGTTCAGGGGGTAGGTGTTAGCGTTTTCTGTGGTGCGAGCAGTCACGAACTCTTGTCCAAGCTCCTCGAGCGCAATGTTAGCCAACGCCTTGGCTGTAAACCAAGAGGCGCTGGTTTTCAAGACATCAAAGATCACCCATGGATGTCGGGAATAGATTGGGATCATTTGAACTCTAAATCGGCCAAACCGCCATTCGTACCTGACGTCAGTACGCCGTGGACGATACCAGGCGTTCGCTTACTTTATAAATACAGACGAAAAGAGCGAACTTTGACGTTACTCATGAACTTGACGAGTTCTTGATGGTGGAAAAACCACTCACTCATTCGAAACGCAAGGCTAACCCCAACCTGGACAAGATGAAGCCCGAGTTTAGGCAATTAGAGGAAGAGTAAGCATGGGTATCTTACACCTTGCGACTCAAATAACCCATCATATTGAAGGTTTACTGTTTACGATTTCGTGTCTTCAACACGTAGATCATATTATCCTCACAATCAACCAGTCACCACGGTGGCTCGCACTTCTGAGGTACTCGAACGAGACCAACTCACGACCACACAATCGCAGACAAACACTATCCAGCCAACTGCCACGATAGCTGAACGTACGCTAGCTGAACGCTCACTAGCAGGATCACCCGCTCCCGAAGCCACTCGGCTAGACATCATACCTCTTACTGCCACCTACTTAGCCCCGCCCTGAGTATGTCCGTCTACCTATCCGCCCCCGTGAAGCGAGCGATTGACTTTCGTACGCACCAGCTGTTGCGGTCAATCCTATGTGTAATTTCTGAGAATCGCTCTGCTGCTATAGGCACGCAAACCATCTTTGTACTCAACTTCGAAGGACTCTACATGGACCGTACGTTACTCGCATATGGCTCTAGTCATAACCACAATCGCAAGCGATAATTTTCTCAAACTAATGATAGGATGTCTGGCACACAGAGTGCGCCAAACTTGTACTTGCTATATATTGCGCGTGGTGCAGGATGGACCAATTTTTTGCCTCGCCAATGACTGGGACTAGCTGCGTCTAATAATGCTCATTGCTCACTTCTTGAGCGAAATCCCACTGATAGGTGTGCTGAAGCTTCATGGCATCAGCCTCGACCCTACGATAATGGGTTCGGTCAGTCAGTTCATTGGCCAAGTAGTAAGCTTGATCCCACCAGACCATCCCTCCCTCAGCTGGAGGTAAGAACGCGGCGAAGTCGACACTACTAGGTGGATGTTGACCTAGACGTCTGCGGTTGAGACACGGTCGATGATCTTGAGGGTAGAAGCGAAGGTATATGGTATGCAGACTCGGAACAGCACCGGTGACGTAACATTTTGGATCAGATCCCATTGGTTGGACCCTTCACAAATAAGGGAATTATGTGACAGACCCTGGCGCTAAGGAAACGTCGATGCAGCGACGCTGGATTGCGCTCACGAGGTCAATGTGACGATTGGTTTGGGGCACATGAGCGACGACGACCAAAGCACATGAGCACCGTTTGACGCGATATTGACCACTGTTTTTTTTACCTTTTAGCACTCGGAGCCGGTCAGATTGAGGTGGCACGCAAGGTGACACGTGAGGTGATGCTCACCTGCTTCATTTCAAATCCAATTCACTTCGGCCTGGGTGACTCTGAAACAGTCCCAGGCCAACGAACAACATATACGAGATCCCATGACCATCGATACGCGTGCGTTGCTTCCTTCTCTTCGAGTATCAGGACATATATATAGGCGGAACGCCATAGGTCTGTCGATTGTGCGTTCGAGCGCTTTCTCAAACCCCTTCGAGATATCGAGCGTTCAACTACATGGGTCTCCTTTACAACATCTTTGTAGCGCTCTTCAGTGCTATAGGTATGGAAACATGTGCTTCCTTCTTTCAAAGGCTCATTCGCACTCGTTTCAAGGCGCGTTCCTCTTCGGGTATGTTGCACACTGGTGTCTGTTTTTTTGGTTCATTGAAAGGAATCCCGTTTTGCAGTTATGACAGGTATTTCAGTGTTCTATCTAAACCCAAATGAGGTTTTAACGACATGACACAGCGGTATTATATCTTCGGTCAAATCCCTGGAACAATTCATCACCTTTTTTGACAACCCGAGTAATAACATGATCGGTGCGGTGGTTTCAACATTCAATGGCAAGTGACCGTTATTATTCCCTGATGCTAAGACGGAAACTGATGTGGGTGCCTCCAGGTGGATGTTTCTTTGGTGCCTTGGGCGCCTCTTGGTAAGTCGAACTCCTCTGTTCATGACAAACGGAGCACTCATCGGAATAGGACTAATGATAAATGGGGGCGCAAGCGGACTATCCAGGTGGGTTTTTCCGTCAATGCATCCGTCACTTTTCTCAACGTTTTTCTAGTTTGGCGCTGTCTGGGCCATCTGTGGTTGCGCTTTGCAGTCAGGAGCGCCAAACATGGCGTGCATGCTCGTTGGTCGTATTGTTGCCGGTGTTGCAATCGGGTCTGTGTTCCCTGGAGGTCGTTCAATGCCAGCACTAAACAACTAGCCTATCAGTATTCTATCCATGACAGTACCACTTTACAATGTAAGTGCTTGGCTTCGCTGTATTGAGCAATCTAATCGATCAATCAACTCAGACGGAAATCGCGCCACCAAAAATCAGAGGTTTCATGGTTGGCTTGAACCAACAGATGCTTGGTATTGGCTTTATTGTTGCAAACTGGGTGAGCGGATACCACTGCAACCTTGCATGCGATTGACGACGGCTAGGTCGGCTATGGGTCTTCTTTCCTGGATGGAAACGTATCTTGGAGACTTCCACTAGGTCTTCAGGTGAGGGTTTGGTGGCGACATGTGGTGTACAAGACTTACCTTTGCATAGCTGGTCCCGGCTGGTCTACTTTTGATTGGTGTCCAGTTCTTGCCCTACAGCCCAGTATGTATAGCTAAGTTACCCAGTTATTCCAAAAGTTCACCTACTTGTCAACAGCGTTGGTTACTCGAAGTGAACCGAGACGACGAAGCCCGAGAGGTTGTTTACAAACTGCATGGCACTGATACCCCCGAAGCCAAAAAGATAGCGGATCAGGAGTATACCGAGATGCATGATCAAATCAAGGCCGATGCCCTCATCCGAAGCCGAAGTTTCAGCGATCTGTGGGCTACTCCCGCAATGCTGCGGAGGACACTGGTCGCCATCGGTGTACAAGTTTTCGGGCAATTCACGGGAATCAACGGTGAGTTCTTTGGGTCGCAACAATCCCTACGGGCACCTGATACATGACAAGTTATCAACTATTATGGGCCACAAATGTACGAGGCATTGGGTTTGACCCCAAGCCAGTCCCTTCTCGTTCAAGGAATTTATGGAGCGATAGGCCCTATTACGAACCTCTTGTATGTATCGCCAACTCAACCTTTATCACCACCACTCACGAACGTGACTAGTTTCATTATCTTTATCTTGGACTCGATAGGCCGCAAGAAACCCCTGATGTTCGGTGCCGCGGCCTTCGTGGTTTTGTTCAGTATCTTGTCTGCCTTGATCGCATCATTCCCTCCGGGTGAAAATCAGAACTTGGCTGCTCAGAAAGCTGCTATTGCGATGATTTTCTTGATGAGTATTAACTTCTCCTTGAGTTTTGGTCCCGTCAGCTGGGTACTTGCCTCCGAAGTCAGTAGACCTGATTTCTAGATCTGAAAACGCCGCAGTTGTATTGACGATCGCATCCCAGGTTTTCCCCACCCGGACGCGGTCCATTGGCACGAGCGTTGCTACGTGTTCAAACTGGTTGTTCAACGTACTGCTTTCTCAAGTGTCGCCGCTCGGAATGGCCAGCGCTGGTTGGAAATTCTACCTCCTCTTCGTTTTCCTGAATGCAGCAGACTGCATTGCCATTACACTTTTCTTCCCTGAAACAAAAGGCGAGTCCCTTCAGAATTTTTTTGTTTACATAATTTCTGACCTCTGGAACAGGTAAATCCCTGGAGGAGATGGCGGTCCTCTTTGGGGATGATGTCGATGCGAAGCAAGTGCTGGAAGACAACAAGGAAGATCACTTTGCGAAAGCCTGATTAACCTTTTACGACGATAACGATGGTGTTTATTTCGCGAATAACGGGTTACTAGAATGCGCGGCTGAATACCGAATACTTAATGACATACTCGAGTAACCAAACATACTACTTATCATGAATGACAAGTTTAGTAACGTACGTTCAACCATTCGAGTCTGTTGATCGCACTTTTCTGCAAGAATCGGGGACACTCCACCGATCAGATGAGTTGACCACCACACTATCAGATGGGTACCAAGATACTGGTAATGGGATGTGCACTACAGTCGAAGGTGGTGGAGACAGGGAACTTCCGGCACAATGAGGGCTAGCGGAAGGCCAAAGGGTATGCGACGACATGAACGTCATGTCGTGGTATTGCCCACTCGTGGACTTGCCTGCTCCCACCATTAAACAGACCCACTCGACCTTTCCATGACATCACAACATGATCACGACAACATACTTTCATACTTACTGGGGTTTGTCACATTCCATTGGCCTGATATTATTTTAATATTTTCGTTTTTTTTAGGTCTCGCGACGGCACACATTTCCGGAATATGTTTTTCGTACCAATATGTGTTAGTAGTGTCCAGGGTATGCGTGAAATTTGTAAACGAGGTTCCTGCCGAGCTATTGACCCTGTATCCAGTAGTATGCCAAGTGACGTGCGAGTGAAAGACTTCAAGTTGGAGTGCTGTAGGGGCAAAGACAAATACGGAAATCTTGCCGACACGAGATAACTTCCTTCCGGCGATCGAGGCTCCAAGTGGCCTTGGCGCTGTACTCAGGCTAGATCCACGCGCCGTATAAGCTGCATGACGTGCATCGTTCCTGGGTACTCGGAATGTACACCCTTATCAATTTACCCGTCGAGGTAGCACGGTGATTACTTTTTGATCAACAAGAAAAATTCTGATCGCATACTATATTAGTTGCTCTATGAGATACATCTCTCTGCGACATCCCACACGCTCCCGCGAACATGCAAGACACTCTACAAAATTTTCGCATCCTCTCCTCCATCTTACCGCGCTGAATACCTCGTCGCCTGCACCGAGTCATCCCGTATCCCCAAGGATTTCGTCCTCACCAAAATACTGCGCTATCCGATATGCACCAAGGACGTCCTCGAGGCTTATCTTCGAAGAAGGGATCCTGGTGACATGCAGTCCGTGCCAGAACTGCCGAGGAGAATTTTCCGTGCGCTTGTCCGCAAGTCGACGGACTGGTCCGATCGAGACGCGCCGCTGCCTTTCCTCCGATATCTATACGCATGTCCGTTCCCTCCTAATGCTAATTCGCACGACGGATACGCCTTGACCAAGGCTGTGCAAGTAGGGTTCGTTCCTCTCGTGCGGTTTTTATTGGACCACGGTGCTACACCGCTCTGGAAGCGCAATCTGCCTATAACCATTGCCATTCATCGCAAAGATCTCGCTCTCGTCAGGATGCTTGTGGAAAGAGTGGACACGGAGAAGCCGTCCTCCAAGGGCAACGCCAATGGGAAACGACGAAAGTTGGACGACAGGGTTGAGGTTACTCCAGAGATGCTGAGAGCCGCCGTAAAATGCAAAGCCCAGGATATTGTCGAGTATCTTACGAGAGAAAAGGGATGTATACCTGACATGCAAACATTGCTGCTAATGAGATGATGTACTGCAATGACTCGTTCTAATGATCGTAGGGAACTACATGTAGATGAAAACACTACGATCCATCGACATACACCGCAGGAATTGGCTAATGTCACATCTATGGATGTATGCTTATCCGAGGTAAAACAGTAAAACGTGATGCTCGAATGAAAAAAAAAAGTCGATACCTGTGAGGGAGTTGAGACCTTAGATAGGAAGATAAAGAAGATGTCTCTTACAGAAGCAACGAAGCCCGGACCTTGCTATATGTCGAGGATTAAATGTCATCGATATCAATCTCCCCTTCGTCGCCGAATTCGAATGTGCATTCTCCATCCTCTTCGGGGAATGTATCTGTTTCGTTGATTTTGGCGCTTTCCGGAAGCTCGCCATAGGCTTTCACTGTGGAAATCGGGTCAGCAATGGGTTCTGGAATTGATAATAGGACGACTCGCAATTTCTGGCTTCATCAGCCGTGTACTTGACGATGACATCTGCTTTGTCGTCTTGGAATTCACGAAGCGAAAGCAACACGATGTCTCCCTGATTGATCCAAACCTGGGATTTTTCTATTGAGTTACGCAAGATGAACAGAGAGTATGTGCTCGCCTTCTTTCGCATTTTCCCTCTGATGTGTGCTAACCGTTTCTGACCATCAAAGCATTGGGCTTCCAAACGCCCATTACCGAGCATTTTCGTGACTTGTGCATATTCTTGGCCGTCTTCACGGAAAACAAGCTCACGCTTGTCATCCTCATTCTCGTTTTTTCCACGTCTGCGGTTCTTTCCACCCTGCGAGACGAGGTGGGCAAGGGTTCAGGCAAGGATAGACAGCAGAAGAACGAACCTTGCCCTTGTTCTGTGCACACGATGAAAATCAATTCCAGCATGCGATATTGGAACGCACCTTTGGCATTATGTATCAGTGATGGAGTTCCTTCAGAAGTCGACAAGGAAGAATCTAACGTCGTCCAAGCGTGGCAGTGCTTCTGAGTAAGCATTCAACGACCCTACTAAACAGTAATCAGGAACTTCACTATGTATTCCTCTATCATGCACAAGTTGGCATTTGCAACCAACAACTGGTCCTTCACACGAATGGGATTACAGAAGTACCTGCTATCGGAGTAATCCTCTGCGTCGGGTCACGTTACTACTGGCAGAACACCACCCTTTGCCAATTAGGGATATGGTAGGCCGCCACACGTATTCACGAACAAGTGGCGGCAGTTTCGGATGCGCCATCGATGCGCCACATCTCTCCCACATTCGACGAGCGGCGAGTAATGTATCGCTTAAATGTTCTGCCGCAGGCCGTTGGAAGGGCTGTTCTTATTGCGGTGCAGTAGAGGTATGTTGGCTATCGGGGCTTCGGCCGGTCGAGACTCTGGCCATGGCGGGTCGGGTCGCCAAGACGATGAACGAACCAAGGACCATGCGACCAACACGTCGACTTGACCCTGGGTGTAACTACCTGTCAGTGATTTTTTCGTACCCCTTAGAAAGGGTCCTGGTGGCGAGGTTAACTTGTTCCGATTCGATTTATTCACGCCCGGTTTTGTCGGTGTCTATTACTCGGCGATAACCGCTTTGGAACTCCTCTGGGGAACTCCTTCTCGGTGAGGTGTCGCCGCCATGAGTGGTACCTTCGAGCCAAGCGCTAATCCCGTCTCCGGGTGCCCGGCTGGTTCGATCGCCAAGGGAGACCGGGACAAAAGTGGTGAGAGGACCTAAGGACGAAGCCGCGGAAATCGCTGATCGGACTCGAACGTGCTAATTTGCGTAAGGGATTGACAGACATGTCTAGATCAGGGTACGAGGCGAGTGGGAGCAATCATCACTATTATCGTCAGCACAGACAATAATTATGGATCGGGAGGGTACATCCGTTTCAGGTGCCTGTATTTGCGTAGCGAGTACAGGGCGAGCGTTTCTGACGAAAGTTGAGTTGCAATTTGTGGGGTTTGGCACGACATACCGTTCTTGATGTATTCTCCAAATGCGAGTGCTCTCTCTATCTCCGACTCATCTGTCAGATTTCGATTCTCTGCTGATCTGGTCAACGTCATTGGATGGGGAGGGTCTGGACTAACTTTCATAGAGCTTTCTCAGCTTCCCATGGAAGTCATAGCTAGCCGGGGAAATACATCAGCATGCGGTGGCGACTCCTGCCAACTCTGACTAACGATGGGTCATAATCTCGTCCAAGACGATGGAGCTCTTTGTACAGGGCCAAGGCTCGCAGGCGCTGAGGGACTCTGGTTGTCATGGGGAGAGCCACAGGAGCAACAAGTCCACGAGGAACCCTGAAAGTCGTCGGATCAGTTCTCTTGGACTCTACGTTTGCTTCGGCACCACTCGTGCGGCCGTCATCATTCTATCGGAAAGTCTACAAACACGCGAATTCGAACCGTGTTTCCCTTCTCCCGTGCTGTGTTCCTGTGTTGCTTCGATTGGCTGCTGTGCCAAGCTTTGAAGATAGCGATTCGTCTCACGTATGTGTATTTGGCAGGAACTTGAGACGCATGTGATAGGCACACGAAATCGAATGACCGTGTGCCACCTGTCTTTGATTGGATAGCACGAACGTGCAAGGAACGTGAGTCGCCCCCTGCCTAGATCGTACCATAGCTGCATCTCAGCATCCAGTTAAATACCCTGCCCGGCCAGTATGGAGTACATCGCTTGCTCCTTCTCCACGCTCCCGCTCGAGGGTCCTTCACAATGTCCAACCCAGTCGAGCACATCTCCGAGCACGATTCCTACCCCGAGAAGGGGCCTCAACTCCAACCCAGCATCGCCGTTCTCAACGAGCGTCGTCGCGCCGCACTTGCAGAGATCGACAACGCTCCCTTCTCGTATGCCCAATCCGCCCTCACTATCCCCATTTGTCTCATCCTCCTCTCACCCCATAGCTGGTTCCATGTTAAAGTCTGTTTGGTGGCCGGCGTCGGTTTCTTCACCGATGCGTGAGTTGTACATTCTCGGCCAAGTCACATAGCTGACTCGTCTCCCAGCTACGACATCTTTGCTGTAAGCATTGCTACCTCCATGCTCAACTTTGTCTATGGTAAAAACGGTATGTCGGCCCTCCTTCTACATTGTCCTTCCCTTATTCTGTGTCCGTCTAGGCGCTCTTTCTACCTGGCAAGCCACTGGTATCAAGGCTGCCACACCCGTCGGAAACTTGTTTGGTCAGGTCATCTTCGGTTGGCTCGCAGATGTCCTTGGTCGAAAGCGCATGTGTAAGTAGACCACTCCAGATCGTTTCCCTTCCTCACTCCAAATCCACGCGTATAGATGGAATCGAGCTCATGATCATGATCATCGCTACCTTTGGTCAGGCTCTTTCCGGGGAGGCACCCGCTGTTAGCATTGTCGGTGCCATCATCGTCTGGCGGTTCATTGTCTGTTGTCTTACTACGTTCAATTCATTCACACCTGCTCACCCCTTCGTCAGATGGGCGTTGGAATCGGTGGAGATTACCCTTTGAGTGCCATCATTTCATCCGAGTTCGCCGCCACCCGCATTCGCGGTCGTCTGATGACCGCCGTGTTCGCATTTCAAGGATGGGGTCAATTGGGTAGGTCTATTACCTAAACGAAATGTAAGCTCGATCGATGCATCTGCCCAACTAGGTTCCTCTATTGTCGGTATGATCGTGGTCGCTGCATACAAAAACGCCATCCTCGCGGCTCCCTGGCCTTGCAGATTCCCCATCGATCACATGTGGCGTCTCCTCATCGGTCTTGGTTGTGTTCCCGGTGTCATCGCCCTTTATTTCCGTCTCACCATACCTGAGACCCCCCGTTTTACTATGGATATAGAACGCAATATCGACCGGGCCGCACAAGATATCGAGAATGTTCTCACCACCAGGACGTACGTCGAGACTGAAGAAACGGTGGTGCATCACGTCAGTGCACCTCGCGCGAGCCGTGCCGACTTCATCGCCCACTTTTCCAGGTGGGAAAACGGCAAGGTTCTGTTAGGCGCGGCCTACTCTTGGTTCGCACTCGATGTTAGTCAAACACACTTGGTACCTATCCGTCCTAACATATTCCTAGATCGCCTTTTACGGCCTTGGCCTCAATAGCTCTGTGATCTTGACTGCTATCAACTTTGGTAGCTCTTCTGCCACCAAAGGTACCCCTCTTAATGTCTACCAGACTCTCCATAACATCTGCGTCGGAAACCTTATTTTGTCCGTCGCTGGCCTTATTCCTGGATATTGGGTTTCCTTCTTGTTCATTGACTCCTGGGGTCGCAAGCCTATTCAACTGATGGGTTTCATCATTCTCACTATCCTTTTCATCATCATGGGTATGTCGTCATATTGGTTTCCAGATCAGCACTTATACTTTTGCAAAGGTTTCGCTTACGACAAGCTTACTTCCTCGAAAACTGGCACTAATGTTTTCGTTTTCCTCTACTGTCTTACAAACTTCTTCCAGAACTTCGGCCCCAATACGACAACTTTCATTGTTCCCGGAGAGGCCTTCCCCACCCGCTACCGTTCGACCGCACATGGTATTTGTGCAGCAAGTGGCAAGCTTGGTGCTGTCGTTGCACAGCTAGGTTTCGGCCAGTTGGTCAACATCGGCGGAAAGAACAAGTTTGTCAAACACATGTGAGGATTCATCTGTCTTTGGATCCACAATCATCTAAGCCATTGTCTGTGTATAGCATGCAAATCTTTGCTGCCTTCATGCTGACAGGAATCTTCTCGACATTCCTTATTCCCGAGACGAAGCAGAAGTCTCTCGAGGATCTCTCCAACGAAGATCAGCGGACATATATCACTGGGTCCTAGGTGGAAAGCTCTAGCATCGGGCCGGCCGCTTGTTGAATGTGATCCTCTCCGTAATCACGATCAGACGTCCCTGGTGTAATATAATATTATTCTCAATGGAGCCCTACCTAGTTTTCTCTAACGCCCATGAGCACGCAGTAGCCCTGTCCTCGTTTACGATATGAAATTGATTAGTATTTGTACCTGTAAACTTGCCGCGCGCCCACGACGGTGAAAACTTTGGAAGACATGAAGCTGGGTCTAGTCGGATGGGTACCTCCCTAACACGAAGGAAATCGAACAGGGTGCTCAAATTCGTACGTAAGGACAGCAATCTTTAGGATGACGAAGACTTTGGCCTCTTTTTCTGTTGTCCACTGATTATTCGTAGCTGAACACAATTCAAGCAGAAATACTCACGTATGCGACAGCGTCAAAATTGTACATTATACCAACCTCTGCCAATTTGCGTTTACGTTCCTCCTGACGTTTCATCAGGCGATTTTCTGCCCTCTGGATGCTTTCCTCCGTTCGAGGCTTGGTGTCACAAAAGTCAACTTGGGATGGTTGTGAATATGCTTATGTTCACCTTGTTGTGCTGCACTCGGGCTATTCGATCTCGGGGAACCGGTCTCCATTTTCGATTTGCGCCAACCCATAATTGTGAATGAACCTGATCCCTGGGTATCACCTTGCATTTGAGTATGTGTCCCATGAGAAGATAGTTATCCATCGTCTCCGCAACGATTTGGGCGACAGAAGATGAATCAAACTCAAGGAACGCATAATGTTTCGACTTTCCAGTCTGTGGGGATGCATGATAGGCGTCCAGCAAAGAGGCGAGGGGAACAAAGTACCTTTTTGTTCCGGGAGACACGCAGACGCAATACCTCGCCAAACTGCGAGAAATACGCCCGAAGTTGATCCTCGTAAAAGCCGTGAGGAAGACGACTGATCGAGATGACACCCTTGTCGTGTTTCTGTGGTATGATGAGCGTGCAGGGGCGGTGGGGCTGGCGAGTGTGCGCACTTGTTGCCGTTGGGCTCGTTCCAGCCTTTTCTGAACTGTCGCATCGTCCTTGGCTACCGTGGGCAGTTTTCCGACGTCAATGTCATCCTCATCGACAATTTCTTCGTCGGAAGAGTCGTCTTCATCGGTAGAGAAACCGTACAATCGGTCTTCGTCGCTCATCCCGTCTCGAAAGCTTGGATGATACGGAAACAAATCACAACAACCAACTCTTTACTACACTACACTACCTCCGAATTGGTATGTTTCCCGAGTTCACCAACCCACATTCGCTATCGCAGAGTGTGGAAACAACTACACGTTCAAAGATCGCTGAACGGGCTGGGCTTACTTCCATTGTTCAGGATGACGAGAGTCGCGCCCTCAAACGTGACTTGGAGACCATGCTTCGAGATACCTGGGCAAGTGCCCTTGCGGAGTCGTCGACTTCCTCAAGACTTGGAAAGCACCGAAAGATGTCCGAAAGTCGCAAGATAGAAAACGTTGAGCTCAGTAAGGACCTTTTGCACCACCTAACGTTGGTTCTCGAGCACCCAATAGCGTTCCGCCTCGTATCCAGCATGAAACATCCACGATACATCTCTCTAGACCCTAGGCCGCCACCGCCATCTGTGTACGTGTCTGCTGTTCATGAAATGATGAGCTGCTTCACAATCTCACCAGCTCGCGGGAACCGGATTGCGAAGATGACGAAATCCAAGCTGAAACACGCAAAATACGTTCGCTGTCTGTCGCGGTGGAATTTGAAAGTCTAAGAGAGGCTGTTTCAACGTGGCAGATCAATACCAAGGTTGTACTGGTCAACGTGGTGATCGAATCAGGGTTCACGGCTCAACTATTTTTACAGGCTGTCGCCATTGGGGCTAAGATACCACTCGCCAGGACGCCGTTTTCTCGACCTCTACCTTGTTTGTTAGTCACCGAAGAGGCACGTGCAAGTAGCTGTGCCCAATTCCGAGGCCTACAGAGTCCCGCGGCGTCGCCACACGAGCCTCGGCCGTCTTGCTATGTCCTGCCTGTGAAATCCGCCTCCGGCCGTACAGAATTGCCAGGCAAGCGAAAGCGTGATAGGAAAAGACCGCTGCCTGCTTATTGGAGACCATCGCCTAATCTGGGAGGAAAGTGTATGGGATATGCATTGGGTTATCCGTCTAGTTGGGCTCCCGCCAGGGGGGTCGATTCTGGTCATGCTGTGCAGGACGAGTCAGGATGACATCACGAATTACCGTTTCTTACCGCGACCACCATGTCTGGCGTACACACCCTCCCCGAGCTCCCTTACAGCAACGATGCCCTCGAGCCGTATATTATCGCAGAGATCATGAGGCTGCATCACGACAAGCACCACAAGGCCTACGTCGACGCCCTTAACGCCGCAGAGAGCAATTACGCCAAGGCAACTACCCCTAAGGAGCGCATTGCCCTCCAGTCTGCCCTCCGTTTCAACGGAGGTGGTCACATCAATCACTCCCTCTTTTGGAAGAACCTTGCACCTGCTCCAGACGGCAAAAATGTCAAGGGCAACGGCGGTGTTCTCAAGGATGGCCCACTGAAAGACGCCATCAAGCGTGACTTTGGTTCCGTCGAGGACTTTATCAAGGA
>JBBPTZ010000047.1:0-52636 GCA_038094315.1 Phylloporus cf. tubipes
GTAGCAATGGTCGATCTGCTGCGTGAGAGTGCGGAGGTCGTAGAGGTTGCCAGGCTTGCCTTGATGAGACAGCTTGTCCTTGATGTGGTCGGGTAGTCCATTGTAGAAGCTACGGTGGAGTGCGCTGGAACCCCATTCCCAGACTTGGCTCACCAGCTGGTTCCAATGGACTATGTAATTAGAGATCCACTGTGTGTCTTTCATGTGGAGGTGCTCGAGCTGAGCCTCCACATCTGCAATGAGATCGTGAGGTTTGAAATTGGACTGGAGCTTGAAGAGGAAGGCCTCCCAGCTATTCATCCAAAGTGGACAGAATTGTGGAGGGCCTGCTCCAAGCAGGTCCAGTTCAAAGTACTCAAGGGCCATGCCCTTCAGGTAGGATTGGGTGAACGTAATCTTCGCACGTCCTTGGCGGAAGGCCTTGGGGTTTGCTTGGAAGTTCAGTTCGCACTGAACTACAAACGGACGGAGTTTCTTGGGGTCCAGACCGTCAAACAGGTCTGGCTCCCGGACCTTAGTTTTGTTGGTGGAGTCAGATGACCGACAGCGGAGTGCCTGCCTGGTCATATCACGGATAGCATCAGCAAGTTGGTTGAAGGGCTCGAAGCCCAGAGGTACGTCATTGGGGTCATTGTTGTCTTCATCAGGAAAACCATGCTCCGGATCTTCTGGCTCCAAGTTGGAAGGATCAGAGTGGTCAGACGGAGGCTCATCATCTGGGCCATCCGGATTCGTAGAGGGTGGTGGGAATGGGTCTTTTTCAATCTCCTCAATGTGTGACTCCGGTAGTGGAGTCAGCGGAGATGTGTAGGGGCCGTAGGGTGTGACGTGACGACGATGAGCGAAGATAGTCGGATTGGTGTCTCTCCGCGCCATGAGATTGGGAGGTCGGTGGGGCACAGAGGAAATGGAAAGGTTGATGTCTCCTTGAGCCATAAGGCTAAAGAAGTCACTGGGGATGGTGTGAGTGGACCCGAAGGCCAACTTGAGTTGTTCATGACAAGTGGTAGTACGCAACATCTAAAGAAAGAGACGGGAGCGAGCGAGTACAAGAGTGAGTTTGAATATACTGTTAAACTCGGATCCTCCTGGGGGGAAGTCCAGAGTTTTGGAGTGTCAGAGGTACCAAGGGGTATGGGATGAGTCAGAGAGGGGCGAGAACTCTTGGTGCAGGACTTATGTGTCGCGCCCTTGTACTCACAGTCCTCGGAGTTGAAGGTCAGAGAGGAGAGTCCAGAGACTCAAGTGCAGGAAGACAGGAGGAAGTTAATTTGATATTCAAACTGAGTAGCTACAGTGTGAATTACAGAGTTTATATACAAACGGAGTTGCACCGGATTCATAAGCCGGAACGGAGGGTTACCAGAGTATTACAAATGTTAGTAAGACAGAACAAGGAAATGAGTAAGACGGGAATATAAACACTGGAGTACCGGAGCTGTGCAAAGCACAGGTCTATCGGAAGGAACAAGAAGCGAGACTAATACTAACGGAGTAAGTGAGGACAAGGAGGTACAAAAAAGGAACGGAAATGGTCCGAGGGTCAGGTGACCCGAGAATAGGGAAATCACACCGGAGTTGGTGTGGAGTTGAGGAGTGGAGACTGGAGTTGGACTTGTAAAAAGCGGCATATGACAGAAGTCATGTACCACTATTTTACTTGTAGTATCATGATTTTATATATTATACATATCTTCTAGCACTGGTGTTAAGCTGAATATTCTGATTAGCACAATGAAGAGTAGTAAGTTCATGCTAAATAATGTCATGGCTTCCCTCCACAGCTGCCAACAAAAAACAGAAGCACCATTGGGTCTAAGCTTGAGAGTTCCAAAGTTTGTTGGAACTATCAGTGGTGTTTGATTGGTCACCAGTAAGCATTAATATAAACAGATGAGCAGCTAGATTTTCCAGTTCTGATTGGACATCAAATAAGGAAGTGAGGATGGTAAGCTTAATGCATTGGGCATGTTCATCTTGCATGCACTTTTGATGTGCAGGAAGAAGGTGAGCCTTGATTTGAATGCCATTGGGATGCTTTTGTATGCATTCCTTGCATTTGCACCATTTGAGGATGGAGCAGAAGAGAGACATGGATGTTTAGATGTTAGTTCAATCAATGATTCTGTGGAGCTGAGCAAAAAAAAAGCCTATGAGTGCAAGCATCTATTTATATAGAGTGACAACAATACTATTATTCTTGTCCTGGAAACAATTTGATCTGGCTGCTACATTTCATTGATAATTGTAACATTAGGCACTTCCTTTAAGAATGTGAGGCCATCACAGTCTTAGCACCCAACACTCCAGAAAAAGGACTTGAATTCTAGAAAATAGTATATTACACTTCATTTAGGTGAAGCAAGATGAACTCATATAGATATATGCAGTGCTGCACAAATGTAATAAGATAAGTTTAAAGGCATTGTGTGCAGGGTACAGCTTGGCACTCATGTTATCCCAGCTTCTCACTAGCAGCACTTTTAAACAATACAAAGATATGGGTTCATTCATACTCAATACCCCATTCATCCATGCTTTGGCAATATTGAATGATGGTTCCTTCATAGTGTGTGGAGGTGCGTGACCCACAAACTCCAATGGCCATGAACTAATCAATGTTAGGTGCTGATAACATCCATATTTGGAATGCAAAAATACACCAAGAACTATTGTAGCCAGGAATCTCTGGGAGCTGTTAGCTGCATAATATGGATGAAGATCTAGCACAATGTAGATAAAACAATAAGCTATGGGACAGGGCTTGGGTATTTGGTCTTTGTACACCAAAATCCAATTAACGTAAGATGTCTTCTTTACCAAATCCTTGACTTTCCTATGCTGAATATTTTAGAAAAAAGTGTTTTAGTAAATCTGCATGCAATAACTCAGATTTGGCTTTGAAATCACCTGCCTTGCTTGGAACATGGAATGATCTGAGAGTGGCACCCACATCACAGTTGGAACACATGACAATGTAGCTCAATGTTACGCTTGATCCAGGGAGGGGCAGGCATAGTCTTGTAAGACCTGAGGGCGAGGGATGAAGGGCAAAGTGTCCTAGGAATTTCCTAGTGACAGGTGTCTGTTGTGATATGCAGGGAGACAAGGGACAAGGAGGTGTTGCGCAACGACAACGGTCAAAGCAACACAGAGGTCACTCAGAAGTAGACCTAAGACTTAGCAGGGACAAGGCCTAAGCACTGGCTTAGGAGCAGGACAAGGGGCACTTGGATTCAGGTGGTAGTACAAGAAAGACAAGCATGAGGAATAAAAGTACAGGAATGGTGGGTTTATATACAAAGAGGAAAGAGGATGACATAAGCTGAGAAGGAAGATCATAGAATGTGATGGAATGTTCATGACAACGCATCTATGATAAGAGATAAGTGGAGTGAATGGAAAGAGGCCGGTTAGCATGCAAATGGCAATTGGGAGATAAGGGGTATGGGTATCGTAGTAACCGGCTGAAGGGAATGAGTGTCCAATGCATCACTGTGATGGGTTAACTAGTAGAAAGAGACAATTGTAACAAGAAAAGAAAAGAAAAGAATGAATCGTAACACTCAAATATTGTTGTTGAACATGAACTCACAGTTGCAATCTGTATTTGCTAGGCGATTGGATGGGATGGTACCCAGGTCAATTGCATTTATTCAATGTGGGAGTATGCATGTATTCAGCCTGTATAATGGCAACATGTGAGTGACTCAACAGATTTACAGAATCATTACTTACTGCTTGCTAGCATCAAAATGAGCATATTTAATGTAACTGTTCTAAGTGAGTACCAATGTGGCTCTGTGATATATGTACCTGTCTGTTTCTTATGCATGCTATTGGCAGTAAGTTCATAGAGGGTGTGCAGCAGCTGTTGGTGGAAGAAAGGAATTGGTTGTCATCAACAATGCTATCAATGGCTTTACCTAATATCTGCTAGGAAATGGCAATGTGATTTGAACATTCTTTATTGACTCTCTATCTTTGCATATTCCAAAGCAAGTTGCCTTTGGAAAAGAATCAAAAGTTATCATTAGCAGGAGTAACAATGGGGTGGCATATGTGTTTGAAAGAAGGACAGGATAACTACTTGAAAACATTTTCAATGGAATTTATACTCACATTTCTACTATACCAATGTTGTCTGCCAGGCAGAAAAGACTAGAGTAGAACTTGTAGGCAGATACTTTGGACTCCAGAAAGCAGCTGAAAGGCTATTAGGACTGAAAATGTGGCAATGGTGCATGGTTCCATAGTGAAACAACCTAACAACTATAAAAGCTACTATAGACTGCTTAGTAAAGACAGAAAGGGGAGTCTGAAGTATGGCTCTTTGTTGAAGGAGGAAAACCAAGAGGACAAACTAAGATTCTCTGGCTAGCACTGGGCTCTTTATATACTACTCTAGTGTATGTACATGCTTGTACCAAATATACCAATATGTATCTATATAAATCCATGACATATGTCTGCAGCATATATTACCATGAGGAAAACAGCTTTAGGGCTGTGTGGAATAGAAACATAACATGAAATGAGTGCATATATTAGAAGAGAAGCATAGAAGAATGAAAGCATACCATAAGGACACTGCATGAATCAAAAGAAGACATGAGGTATAGAAGATCAAAAGCACATAAAGAATAAGGCACTGCCTCATGTTATGGATAAGAGATAAGGGCTATATCTGATCACAGAATAGAAAGATAAAGTATGACTCATCATAAGTGTGTGGCCATGACAAGATTGAAGATGAAACATTATGTGTCTGTGTAGATAAGATTAGATAAGAAAGAAAAGAAAAATATACTAAGTTTATTATTGGTATGTCTGTAACACATAGTGGCTGTTATGCTTGACCTGGGTAAGAGCGAGCGTAGACTTGGGTGGCGTGTGCTGTGGCCAGAAGCATGAGCTAGACTGGGCACAGAGTTATCCTAGAGGCATAGGCCTGACTAGTTTGTCAAGAGAGAATGGAGGAGTAGTATGGAGATGACAGGCAGGAGGAGATGGCTAGGCGAACAATGAGACAGACTCATGATAGGCAATCAGCTTGGTGTATTTCCAAGTAGAAATAGCTTAGAAGTTACAGGTGTGTGTGACCGGTATTTAAGTAGGAAGTAAATGCACACAAACCAAGGATATAAAAGGGAACTATCATTGAGATAGGAAGGAAATGTTGTAGAACAATGTCAAAGGAATATGACTAATCACGAGGGAGAAATGCCACAGGATGGAAGGGAAACAATAACTAGTAAGTGGTGAGTAAACGGCCAATGTGTAGGAAATAAGTCATCATAGATGAAAGGAAACAGTGTTCGTGAGAAGGAGAAAGAGAAAGAGGGTGAATCGTAACAGTGGCTACAGGAAACCAGTGCCTTCAAAGAAGTTATTTGTAGTATATTTGCATTTTCTCACAACCACAGAAGTCCAGGCTTACTTCACATATCCCACTTGTATCAATTACTACAAAATCATCTCCAAGGGCTGGTTTTCAATTGTAGTAGATAGATCCTAGAGAGTGTTCCAACTGGATGCAAAGTTCCAAAGATTTGAGAGTGACAGCTAGAAGTAATCACCATTCCACATCTGTCCATATTGTGTTGTGTTAATGATGGGCCAACCAATGGAAAAAAAAAAATGTCTATTCCATATAATGGATAGGTTGTATGATAAGCCATGAGCAGTTCTGGCAAGTTAGGTGAGGAACAAGGTGTGTGAACCTTGTCCTTTTATCACTATATGCCATCTGTTCTGTTTGTGGCATCTCATATAGTGCCCACCACTCATTCACACATTTTTCAATTTGTCCTTTCACCTTTACTATGCACTTAACAGCTAACTCTCATAAGGCAGTGGCCTTGGATTACACTCATGTCTGGTACACTGCTATGTGCCAAGTTTTCACTAACGACTTCCATCTCACAGCCCAAGAAGCAGCACAGAAGCTTAATGACATCTGAAGAGTGCAAAACAACTTTCACAAAGCTGAATGGAATGAATAAGTGCAAGTGGAGCACACTCAACAGCATGAAAAGAAACTATAAGCCAAAGCAGATGAGCAAAGGTGTGGAATAAAGGAAAAATAATGGCTGGCCCTGTAAGAAAAATGAAAAAAGAACTGCAACAAATTCCCTTCCTTCACAAACATGCCCATATGCCTTCAACTATATTCATCCTCCCATCTCCCCTTGCCCTGTGCAAACTGCACAAAGGCAAGTACTGCAAGCCATATTTCTTCACAAACAAGAGCTTGACATATGCAAAAGATACATCCAATTCAACTGACACTGATGCCTTGGCCTTGTCCCAGGATGACAATGGTCTCTTATGGGTGCCACTTATGTCAGCAAAAGCCAAGCAGAAATTGTAGAAGACAAAGACCTCACTTAGGAACAAATAGATAGAGGCATGCACCAAATAGTCCAAGCCATGAAAGAGTGCAGGCAGAATAATAACCACATCAATGTCTATTTAGAATTCTGGATTGCCCTAGACATTCATCTTGGCACCATCTGGTGCAAAGCACTTACTGTATATTGTACCAAGCTGTCCATAAATGCTAGCATAACATACTAGGCCCCAACTTATTCAACCTCAAATATATCCAAGCTAAGTTTCTGAATGACCTGCATATGAAAATAGCAGATAAGGCTTTAGCTGTTGCAGCACACATAGTAAAAGAGGCAAGTAATCTTTATTTTTTTCATCTATGGCAGAACCATCACTTACCTCAACCTTAACAGCCATCCTCTTGTGTACTGCTCTCTCTCCTCTGATTTACCTATATACCACCTCTACATAATGCCCTACTGTGGAACTCACCCTGCTCCAATGCAATAGCTTTCACACCCATTACTTACACCCAGCACCAATGCTATTTTTCACTTATGATGGGCCCCAATTCCCTTCACCACCCATCATTGTGCATACAGGTCACCTATGCATGAATGATCTCACAATTACTCTGACTTTTTTTTTTTAATCATAAGTGTGCCTCACATTTCTTCTCCTGTCTGTCCACTGACTGTACAGATTTTGAAATGATTGATGTCATCAGCTGCAAGTGCTTTACAACTCTTCAAGTATGAAAGAACACACGGTTTATGAAGCTAAAGCAGTAGGACTAACACTAGCAGCGCATCACCTTCTAACGCAAGATGACCTGGATCTCCTGATCAACATCTTCGTCGATAATCACGCAGCCAACCAATCCAGTGACGTTTTCACCACTAAACTGGGACACTACTTGATCAACAAATTCCACAGTATATTAAAAGCAGCTCGTAAGAAGCACAGACACGAAAGAGGGGACATCACACTTCGTTGGATAGCAGGCCACAGAGACGTGCCCAACAACATGAAAGCAGATGAAGAAGCAAAACTTGCCACCAACAGCCCAACCAACTCAAGCACTAGAAAACAGCTCCCCACATACTTATGTACCAACCCCCTCCCCCTCAGCATACCCACTCTCCTCCAACACCAGAAAACCGTAGAAAGAATCAGATGGGAAAAGAACTGGGTGAAATCAGCTAGATACCCCCACCTCTCTCACATCAACAACAAGCTACTAATGGGTTCCTACATAAAACTGACAGCCGGGCTTCTACACGCTCAGACATTGGTCCTCATGTGACTACACACCAAACACTGTCCCCTAAACTATTACCTATACCGCATCAAACAATCAGACTTACCCTACTGTGCCCACTGCCCAGAGACTATCAAAACCATTAAGCACTACTTACTAGAATGCCCACAGTATGCAAGGGAATGTGGAATCATGGAACAAAAGCTATATCGCTCCACTCATAATATACCCTTCCACCTCTCAAAGCCCCTAGCATTGTCTCCACTTCTCAACTACCTCAACACAATCAGACAATTCCCACTCACAACAGGAGAGATATCAACATGTATATGTTGCACCAGCTAACTCTCACACAACAAGCAGATCCCAACACCACTATGCATACCAATAAGACCTATAGCAGCCAAACATACCTGCAAACCACACTCATTGTATGGAGGGAAGGTCGCATCAATCCTGACCTAGGCTAAACCACCGGTATCAACTTACTTTCATTTAACACTATCTTTCTACTTTGTGCCGTCACCCTATTCCTACCATACCCGGTCACTCTGAGGAGTGATCTGAGTAGATGTCATCCATAGCATACATCAGCGATTCCTACCGACATGTCAGAGACCGTACATGGTCACCGCTGATTTGGAAGATCAGCTCACCTAAAACTGTCGGCAGGAATGACAGGACTGACGGGGGGGCTCACACCCACTCATCAGAGCATTCAAGCAATCAGGGAAGTGGCAGGGCAAAAGTGCCCCTTGTACCTAGTATAGTATTGTCCTCCATAGGGTAACACACCCCACGGGACAGAAATTGACTCAAAAAAAAAAAAACTCTTCAAGTTCTGGTTCACCTTGGATTGTTCCCAACAGCACCCTCTCAGCCTCAAATGGCAGTATCACTTGACCTATCCTAGTTTGATATGCCACTTATTGTCATATGCCACTTTTTACAAGTCCAACTCCAGATCTCTGCTCATCAACTCCATGCCAACTCTGGTATTATCCTCCTATCCTTGGGTGACCTGATCCTCAGACCATTTCCATTACTCATATGTACATCCTTGTTCTAGCTTACCTCCCTTAAATTAGTCTTGCCTCTTGTTCTTCTCCAAGACCTGTGCTTTACACAGCTCCAGTACTTCTAGTATATCCTTACTCAGTCTCTAGTTCCATATTACTCATATTTCCAATACTCTGGTAATAGTCTGTTCTGGCTTAGCAATCTGGTGTAACTCCAGAGTATATAAACTCTATAAATTTGTTATAGATACTTTAGTTTGAATATCAATATAACTTCCTCCTGATCCTCTCTCACTTGAGTCTTTGGACTCTTCTCTCTTCTCTCTGACTTCAAGGACTTTGAGTACAAGGGTGTGACACACACATCCTGCGCCAAGAGTCCTCACTCCCCTCTGACCTGCTCTGTACCCCCTCAGTACCTCTGACATTGACACTCCAGACTTCCCCCCAGAAGGACCTGAGTTTAACACTTATGGTGGACCTATGTACTAAAAGATTTACAAACAGTCTGAGTGATCTGTACACATACTGTACATTTGAGAATGTTGGCTGGCACACTATCTTCCAAATCACCAGGATCATCTTCATCTTTCTAGCATTTAATGCCATCATCCAAATTGTTTCCATCTTGTTCATTGGCTCGTATTAATGGCACCATTGTAAATAGACAAGCAGTGACAAAGAGAACTCTACTTACCTAGGGATTGCATGACAAATTATATGCACAAACTGCTGCTAAGCATTGACCAGTTCTTGAAGTCTGTGCAATGTCTTGCCAACTTGTCAAGATGCTGATTTGTTAGCAAGGTTTGTCCAGGAGGGGTGTTGCATTGGTTCAACTGGTGATATGGTTCTTTCAATGCTTTGATATGCTTTGATTTCATGGTGAATCATATCAGGGTAATATTTTATAGCATGCTGTTGAGGGAGTGAGAATGTCACAACAACACCCAAGAAAACATTGTGGCAGTGGTGAAAACACCACAGAGATTCTTCAATGGATGCAAGAGTGCTATCAGTGATGATGTTCTACTGCTGCTTGAAGTGCTGGCCTTGCAGAAAACAGTGAAGCCCAGAAAATGGGACCATACCAGCAATTCTAGTGGACTAATTAGTATAAAGTTCACAAGGGTTGGTAATGACTCACCACTGACCAATGTTGTCTAGTATAGAACCAGCATCACTACCACACATGGCTTTGATGTATTGTTCCATGCTGTCTGCAAAATGGTCCATGAATGTGACTTTGATTATTTGGTGGAGGAGGTCAGGTCTGGGTAACTTGTGCATATTGGCTCACAGAAGGTCATTAGTAAATGGCTATACAATGAATGAGCAAGATGAATAGAAATCTAATAGCATGGTTTTTGAACTTACCACCAAACTGCCAAATATTCTGCATTCATCCCATAGCTGTGTTAAAGAGAATACATCTGCATTCAAATCACCATGGAATGCCATGCACCTGGAAATGATTAATAACATTCCCACAATTAGCCAATTATTGACCTACTTTGGGCACCAACCACAGACAATGCACACCAGCAATACTTGCTCCTCATAGTCCACTATACAAGGCCAAACCCATAGATAACACATTGGAAGCAGCCATTGCTGAAATATAAGAGGTCAGGCTCAATCACCTGGGCTTCAGTGGCTTTAAGACAGCAGTGAGTGATGAATAGAAAAGCTTCCAGTGAAAGCAATGAAATTCATTTGTCTTGGCCAGTACTCTTGCAGCTAGAGGATAGCAATGAGGAATTAATGCAAGACATGCACTTACTTTTCAGCACTACTAAATAGACTCTGTGGTGTATGAATTCATCAAAGTGGAGTTCCCATCAATCAGTCAACACTGTCTGGTAGACAAGACCATCTGATCCTGCTGCTGCTCATGAATTGGGGTTTGGAGCAAGGGAGACATCAGCAAAGTTATGGACACTTGATTTGTGACCAGTTTGTGCTGTCCAGCATGCAAGATCATCTTACTTTGTTACTTGTTTGCTGTGGGCCATACTCAGGTAGAGATCACCAGACCTGCCAAGGAAGCAAGTGCTGGTGTGCATGCAGTGGATGTTGGAGGGGCCATAGCTGCCTGATTCCCAGGCTCATGGATGTCTGCTTTCAGAGAGAAAGAGGATAGTGGTGTTGTCAAAGAAAAGGTGAAACATGCCTGTACAGTAGAGGTTTGAGGCACTGTGGACTTGAATGCCCATGCCTGGAGAGTAGGTGCCTGATATTGTGCTGCTGATGATGGGAGGGACCTGCAGAACAGGTCTAGGCTGGGACCTTCAGAAGCCTTAGGATTAGCACATGCTGTTGGTGATGATCCTTGTTGCTTGGATTTAAGGTCCAGTTTGGGAGGAGTCTCCTTTATCGTCTCTGACACTGAGCACAGTGAGTCACAAATTGATCCTGCATTATCAACTACTTACTGGTTGTCACTCAGTCCAGAAATTCTCTGTATACCTGCATGACACCTTTGCTGAACTCCAGATAGGCTTGGTTGAAGGTATTCTGTCATTCCAATGTGCAAACTGCTTGCCTCAATTTTTTCTCCAGACTTAGGGGTGGGCTCACCCATCAAAACACTAAACAACCAGCTTGTCAGCTCCTGCATTGTGCTAAAACACTGTGACAGCATGAGGGCCAATTGATTGATGTAATTGTTGGCAATGTAAGTCTGTTACTGATCCCTTCCGAAATCAACACTCACTACTGTGCCTCTTTTGTATTCTACCCACCTTTTTGGTTCCTTTCCACCACCATTTCCTGCCATTGTTCCTCCACCTTTCCCAAAACCTCTGGTAACTCATTTTTGAAGAGCTCACATGTCTTGCTTATAGTAGTGGTGAGTTTTAGTGTCACCTTTTCTGTTTGTGATCCTGATGAGACCACTACAGCCATGGCATCAGCTTTATGAATGTCACATGCACATTTGATGTTTGGCTGAATCTTCTTGCCATAGTAAAGAGTCATGTAAGCCTCTATTTTCTGCAGCTTGCGCTTCTGGGTCTCTTTTGACTGAATGAGATCAGTTATGAGCATGCTCAAGACTTTTGTGCTGGTCTCCTTTGCCACCCAAGCCTTTTTCTTTGCCCCCTGCATGTTGCGCAACTATTGCACAATTGCTGCATTATAGATTTAGTGTGATGGCTTTGACACAACAATTCTTGGTATGTACATCCTTATGTGCCTCCACTGTCTTTGCCAGTGTGAGTTTCTGATCCTCTGAAAGCTCTTTGTCCCCAGGTATATCTGGAAATGCGATTGCATGCTCTGAGTACTTCAAAAACCAAGACTTATACAACAGTGGCCAGAAGCCACTATAGTCCTTTGTCCTTTTTCATTTGACACTGTAGGTATTTTTCATAGCAATCCTGCAGAAAATGCTCCTGATCAGAGCTAACCCATGCAGGTGGCAGTATTTGCATGGCTCTGGGGAAAAACAAGCATGCTAGACAGGAAGGGACCACTCCAGAAGGGAATGAAAGTGTGACAAGCTGAAAATGAATCTATTGGACCAAACAACTATGGGTGGGTGAGAGAAACATATGCAGTGCCCAACAAATGGTGGGTCCATAAGTCCATGGAACAAACTTGGCCACTATGTGTCATTAGATTGATGGCTTGCAATATAACTGCTTACTTATGCATTGACTTGTAATATCTCAGTAAGGAAGTTTACCCTCAATTTAGAGTCCACTGATAAGGAATTAAAGTCATTCAATTCAGCAAGATGTAAGTCTTCTTTGTGAGATTCACCATGCTTAGCCACTGCACAGTATTCTGATGTTTGGCAATATTTTAGTTCCCTTGTCCCTTCTTTTTCAACCTCCATGACCTCCACACTATCTTTAGCTATCCAACATGTTGACCCCAGTGTCCCCGATGTAACACCATATATGGGTTTGATTGAATTGACTCAGCTCAGAGTAAATCTCCTATTGTGCCATCCTGAGTCAGTCACACCATGAAATTTTGTATCCTGAACCACTCCCTTGGGCACAGATTCAATCAAATCTGTCTTTTCACCAATCTAGGGTGTATTTTCAAAATACAGCAGCCCAGTTTAGCATGGTAATCCTGGTGCTCTTGAGAAGACTTTTGGCTGGGTTGGGAACCTTTCCTCCCCTTGTACATAAGCACCAGGTGGCAGGTTGTCAGCAGGGAAGTGACTGAAAAGGGCATGGTGGGGACCAGAGAGGTGGCATGTCATGTGTGAAAGGAAGTGACATATGTACAGTATACAGATGTGCACATAATGCCTATTGAGGGACAGCACAATTATGTAGCATATCAGCTCAAGCAAGTGCAAGTTGCAGTATGGTGGGTTATCTTAGTTGCCACATGCAGCAGACAAAGAACTGAGGTCTCTTCCTCTGCAGTGCTTGACATTGGACAGTGCAATCCAATTGAGTGACATAGAATCTTGCTTTTGTTGTGCCCCCTGAGTATAACAACCATGTTTGTCTCCTGTAGGAGAGCAAGATTGTGGCCAACTGCTCATAGAACTGCATGCCAAACATCCTCAGTCTTGTTGATGCCAATTTTCTCTGTGACATCAGCAATTCTGTTCCAGAACTGATTCATGTCCATGAACATGGCACTAAATGCAATAATAAAGTCAAAGTTGCCAGTAAATTGATGCCAGGTCAGCTGAGCCTGCTTAGCAGACAGGGAGAAGGATGTACTTCTCAACTAGCAAACATATTCTGGAAAATGAAAGATTATACTTTACTACAGCTCTCATGACAGCTAGAAAAGAGGACAGGGAATCATCATACAGGGTATGTTTTGACAGCCTCCTGCTCTTTTGAGCTGTGCAAGCCATAGCCATACACAATTTCTGCAAATTTTTTTCAAAAATGTTCTTGACAGTTTTTGCTAAGCAGCTTGCCAAAGATTTTGATATATGTAGCTCCCCAGTTTAGGGGATTATGTCAGCTTTTACAGCCATAAAAATATTCACAGGAAGGTGGGAGTAGATGGAGTTATTGAGGAACCCACTAAGCCACTAAGCAGCTCAGCATTGCTTTGTATATTTTCCATCCTACCTTCCTGCAATAGAAACTGACTTAAAAACACCTGCTCTCTTTCATAGGTCAGGAATTAAGCTGGGAAATGAGAGTGGCTTATGTTTTCTTGGAATAAGGCATATTGAGAACAAAGGAAAAGAGATAGGAACTCTTCCAGTTTGCTTTCAGCAGGATGAATGGTGAAAAAAACAAGGGCCATAGGCCATGTTAGTTTGGCTTGGCTTCTCCCTCCATTTTCCAAGAGAGTGTACTGAAAATGCAAAGTGAGGATGCTGGCAATTAAAAAAAATACAAACAGACAGCCCAGTCCCTTTCACCTTGCAGCCAATTGACTTTTTCCAAAATGTCTGGTCACACTGAAAGCAATGAAAAGTGGCATTCAGCTTCAGAGAGTGTACTCTAATGCAGCCCACCCCACTCTCCTGCACATTCCAGCAAATTCATGCTCCATAGTTGATGCAGGTTGCTGGCACTGCAGACATGTGGCCTTTGCAAGAGCTAAAATACTCTTTTCAAGGCTTCAAGTCAAGCTTTTTTGGGTGGGGGGCCTGTAGCTTAGTTGTTCAATAAATTTTACATTGCAAAAAACAGCACACATGCCTTCCACTCCCATTGGCAGGCCCAGGGTGTATTTCTCAGAAGCAGCCAAAGCACCAGCAGGAGTACAGCCTGGGACTTCAATGTGGCTGGCACATTTTGAGCAGGAGAGTTGCATCTGAACATAGAGGATGCCAAGTTTTGGATGTGGGGTGGGTGAGGGGTCAGCACTTCCATGAGAGCCAAAGAGTGAAGTGGAACCAGATTGTGGTGCCATTTTAGCTGCAGTTCACCATACTGAGGGCACACAATTATTTCATTTTGTAACCTGAAAAAAAATGAATGAAATGGAAAATGAAAGAAGGCACTGGCTGCTAAGTCAATGAGCTGCTTTAACAGTGGTCCAATTCAAGCTCTCAGCCTGGCTTGCTTGCAATTCACTGATAAGAGTTGGAGCTGGTCCTCAGTTTAGAAACTCAATGTAGACTGGCGAAAATTAAAGGCCATCCACTGCTCCAACTTGCTTTCCTGCAGGGGCTAACCCTACTCAATATGCCACCCAAACACTGCTATGATGTCAGCCTTTGTCCAGGTCCATAAACTAGTCCAGTTATGTGAGTATTTCTTTGCTGCCCAACACATAGTCATACAGAGCCACTCACTGCCAGCCCCTATTGAACCCAATAATCTGCCCAAGATGCCAAAGTGTGCTTTCTCACTAAAACACCAACTCCTTTATCACAGCAAGGACATGGGTATTCTCAAGGCAAAGAGAGTTGCAGGTGCCAGCAGATGCCAGACCAGTGCTGGTAAGTTGCCTGTGTTCTTATTTCCAGCTCAAGGAAACTTATGCAGTGGATAGAGGCCTTCCAGCACCTCAGCCATGCACCCCTTATCATGAAAAAGGAAAACTGCAGTTTCTGCAGCTGCCCAGCAGGAAGCAAGATGTGGGAGTGCGCATGCTGCAGCACCTACATGTGTGAGCAAGCAGATCCTAGAGAACCCAGATATATCTACTTCCATACAGTTTGAAAAGAGGAGACCTTTCTCTGCCTACCTTGTAAACAAAAGGCAGCACACGTTAATCTGGCTGCAGAGGGGCACCTTTCTCCAGCACCTTTTTCCAGTACACCCCACTTTTCAGATCACCAACTCTGTTTGCAGCTTATCTCAAGCAGTATGGCTTTCAAGGCCAAGGAGGTAGGCCATACTTATTGGCCAATGCTTCTTATTAGTTTTCATTTGAAAACAAATGCTGATACATTCCTTCCAGATTTCTTGGGTTTGGAGTTTGCTGGCTTTCACTATTCTTGAAGGCCCAAAAATGTAGGTGCTATATTCAATTAATGTTTGCTTTCTGAAAGCCAGATGTAGTTCTGCTTCATCTCTGCTGAGCTAGCTGGCTTCAAAGAGACAGAGGCAAGCCCTGAAAAAAATAAAACTAGGTAGGAGGTTAATAAGGCACTCAATCACCTCTGGCATTCCCACCAATACATTTTAATACTTTAGGTCCTTACTTAAAGAAAGCTGCTAGAGACATTTTTGATTTCATTTTTGCACTCAGCAGTGCTCGCAACATCCCAATGCAGGCAAAAAGAGCAATCAGTAGGGTGATTAAAGCCATTGGGGTTAACATGACTGGAGACTTGTGGAGCACATTCTTGAAGGCCATTACCCAGAATTTCACTTTTCTGAGAGATGGCAATGCTGTAATCATATTCAGAGAGTGTGGATCAGTAGAGGTGCAGTTAAGGAAGGTTATCATGCACAATCCTCCTCTAAGGCCTTGGGAAGTTGAATTCTTGGCATGCAGAAACCACACATGTAACCTGTCCATGACTGACATTGCTGTGGACTCCACTAATTCTAAAGTGCAAATGATTTGCTGACTTTGCCACTGGTGATTGGTGTGAATTGAGGAGAAACAAACTGTGCCCCACTTGGTACAGTTGGATGAGGCACACCCCAATGTCTATTGGTACACCTACCCTACTCCACCTGCCCTTGCATCAGGAGCCACCCCAACCCTAGACCTTTTGAGATATATGCAGTAGCAAAGTGTACAAACAAGATGGGGGTTGCAACTTTAATTTAGGATGTGTGAGCGACCAACTCTAAGCAGACTCAATAAAACTATAACTACACAGCATAGCTTGCTTCACATTTTTCATCCCATTGCAGCAAAGCTCTACACAAAATGCATGAAGGTGGCAAAGGGTGTGCTTGTACCTGTGTAACACATATTGCAACAGCAGGTGCATTGTTGCTATCCTTGCCATCCAACAAATCCACCTCCATAACATTGCTAATAGTTGCTGCATTATCCTCAAAAATCTCAGCAGCAACATCAAGGTCCTCTCTTTTCTCAATGGGATCTGCAAGCTTGTTTGCAGAAAGTAGCATGCAGAAAATGTGACTTTTCTGCTTGAGAATGATAGCTAACTCTCCCGAGCCTTGTTTGAGCAACTGGAGTTGGATCAGTTTCTTAGAATCATGTAAGAGCTTAACAACAAGATCAGATTGCTTGTATGCAGCAGATGCAAGCCTTTCAATGACTTTGGCAGCTAATATCGCACTCATTATCTGTTGCAGCTTTGAGTGCAGAATGCAAATCAGATGCTGCATAGCAGGCCCCAGTGTGCCTCTCTAGTATGCTTTTAGCAGCAGGAAGCACTATCTCATCCTGTGTTGCAAAGTTGCAAGCAATAGCCCATATGCCAGGGCCAGCATGTGCTGGATGCAACAGAGGAGCAGTGGCCATTTGGATTCCGGTGCAACTCTGCCAGTGCTCAATGGCTTCAGCTGAAGTGGAAGCCCAAGCTTGAGATCCTTCTACCATAGCCTCATGCAAGGTGGTTTTCCAGACACTGCTATCACCAGCACCATCAAGCTCAAGTGCACATAAGCAGAACTGCTGGCCATACTAAGGCATAAAGCACCAGACAGTGCCAGCATCAAGTGGGTGGATGAATGAAGTGATGTTTGGCTCAAAGAAAACAACTTGAACATGGTGAGGAACAAATGAAACCCTGTGTGGCCTGAGCAATTGCCAATGAGAAGGCAATGCTCATTCACCACTGGCAGCACTTTTGGGACATCTCTGTGGTCTCTGAGGCTAGTTTTTGCATGCAAAAAAACTAGTCCCAGAGACTAAACCCCTCAACCAGGCTTCCACCAAGTGCCATACAAGGCACCCAGCACTCCAGGCAGTACTCCAGGACTTGTTCCAGTTTTCAAGTAGTGCGCACACACCTGTATCTGCAGCAGGCCAATAGCCAACTCAAGTGCACATGGCAGCATCACTGGACTTCTAGCATCAGTTCTCAAGCAGTGTGTGAACACTCCAGTGGAGGTGAAAGCACTTGCCAAGAGCAGCTTGAACAGACACCTTGCCAGATGTACCATGCAAACACTAATGAGTCAGCAAACCAGCCCAACCACAGGTGAAGCCATGGCAGCTTTCTCAAAGGTGCCCTGCCCAAACAAAGAGGCAAAATGTGAAACTCACTGAACAGGAACCAGTAGTTCCACATGGCAGGAGTCCAAGCAGTCAAGTGAGTGCCAGTAGCAGAGGAACATGTCCAATGACCAACAATCCAATGATGTGACAACATCTGAAGGAACCCCAGCAAAGAAGAGTCCTTCTGGTGGCAGACCATGACATCCTTGCCCCTGGATTTTGCCACCTTTGTGAAAGGTAAGTGGCAAATGTAAGAACCATTAGCATTGAAGGGAGAATGGAGGTGAGAACAGCAGACAGCCCAAGTGGGCACAAAGGAGGATTCAGAGCCAGAGAGTATCTTGCCCAAATGTAGCTGGGCCTAAAATGTGGTGTGTACTGCAGCCATGCAATAAGAATCCAAAGAGGAAAGGTTGAGACCTTGAGCCAGGAGAGCCAGCATGGTGTGGGTGATAGGAGGGCACTAGGAGTGGTGACAAGTGGAAGGAGCCAGGTTTCCAACACCCAGAACAACATAGTGTAAATGCACACCTGCCAGCCAAGGTTTGTCATTGATAATATACCAAGCATGGGTTGCTGCCAGGTAACCATGAACTGTGCTAGGAGCATGGGAGGCCACAAAAGTGCAAAGGAGGGCTTTTGAGGCAAGAAGGTGAGCGCATTAAGAAGAACATCCTCAGCATCACAAGAACTAAAGAAGGTGTTAAGGTCCAACTTATATTTGGACAGCATAGAGGTGGCCCAAGCATAGGCATGGGCAATGGCAAAGTTGACTTAAATAGCAGCTATGGATGACAAGGGGGATACTATAGATGAGGTAGGAGGCAAAGGCACAATGGGTTGTAAAATACCAACTACTGGACAAAATTGCTAAATGAGGGCTATGAGATTTTTTAAGTAGGAAGAAAGAGGAGGAGGACAAGTGTGGTGGGGGGATGAAGGGAAATGACCATGGGAGACATCATCTGCCTGGTTATCAGAGGAGGTGACCCAAGTAATGGAGATCCAAATATTGTGGTTGCAGAAGTTTGAGAACAATATTGCAAAAAATGAAAATTTGAGCTGGGCCATGGGAGTGACCCAAGGTAAGAGCTAAAATGATGCCTTGGTTGTCAGAGTGGAAGGGATGAGGGTCCACAGGCCCAAGTCCATGGTGACCATTTCAGACCAACCAATGTCCTGGCCATTTGAGTGCCAACTGTCAAGGAGCCACCAGGCTGCCCAGTGATCATCAAGAAAAAGGCCAGTGTCCAAGAAGGTAAAAACATCAACAAAAATCTACAATAGAAAAGGGTTGGAAGGAACAGTGACCTTGCAAGAGCAGGGGCCACTGAGATGATCCTGCCACCAAGGGATATCTAGAAAAACCATGAGGGAGAGGTGGTAATGTACGAAAGAATTAAAAGAGTTTTGGAATGATAAGACAAGCTTGTAGAATAAAGGGAGGTGGGCACAGCTGTTTGAGAGAACTAAGGTGCAGTGTTGGAGAGAACCCAAGACCCTTTGACACTCATGAAGGGAAACTAAGTGACCAAGGGTCCTGTCCTTGATATGGGCAGGATATTTTTCACATTTTGGAAGGGGAATAGAGACTGACCTACCCATGAAGTTCCAAAAAAAACCAAGATAAGCAAAAAAGAAGCAAAATGGAGCACATTTTGAAGGAGACCAGGGCCAACCCAGTTCTTTGGCAACCAAGAGAATCAAGGATTCATTATAAGAAAAGGAGGAAGAAAACTAGGGGAAGGTCAAATGAAAGAAGAAAGACAGACAACTAAGCAGCTTACTAAGGGGTAGCAGAAGAAAACAAAGTCTTTGGCCCAATAAATGAGGTCATCTACTCCACAATGATGGTAAATGGCCACAATACCCATGCCAGGGTGCTCAAAAAGAAATGAAGAGGATGTACCACTGAAGGATGTACAATGGTCCAAAAAAACATGTTGGTAGCCATCAAAGTCTGCCAGAACACAAATCAGGTGTTGATCAGCTGGGTGAATGGGGGAATGATGATGGGCCATTTCAATGTTGAAAACTGCTGCTTCAGAGCCCAAAGGTGCCCTAGCAACTAGCAGCCAGCAATTACTAAAGGTTTTCCAGTTGATCAAGGAAAAGGAAGTGTTAATAAGTGAGTTAACAAACAGAATGACAAGATCATTCTGAAGAAACGAGTAATCCTGGATCAGGTGAAATTTGGCTGAACCAGACTTAGAAATGACCCCTAAAGGCTGCAGCAGAAGGGACCAATGGGAGCTAGAGACCCTATTGGAGGAAAAGGCCTGCGAGACCTCAGCAGGATTGGGGCCTATCTGAGCCTTACCTTTCCTGAAATATTTAGCTGTTGGAGAGGCACCAGAGGAAAAACTGTCCAAATGTGAACAATAGTGTCTACAAAAAGGAACTAAAGGAAAGGATAGAGCTGAGAAAGGCACACAACAGCACTTGGCTATGGGAAGGTTGACAATGAGTCTAGGAATCTTCAGGAAAGAAGGATGGGGCCAAGCAAACTAGGCAAAGCTAGCAAGCCACTGATGCATTGTAGAGGAATCAGACATGGTGGCAAAAGATGAAGGCAGAGAGCTATAAGAAATAGGAAATGGGGCATTGGGAAGCTAAGAAGGAACACCAATGCTGAGGCACACACTCCAATGACGAGGGGAAAGACTTATCAGAGAGCTTGTTGAGAGCATATAGTGCAGACAGTATCTAGAGAAAGCCTTCCAATGTTGCAGGAAAGAACAAGATGCAAGCACATTAACTCACAAATAAGAATGTGATGTCAGAGTCTGAAAAGTGGCATTTATGCCACTTAGTACTACCTTACTCTATGAATGCCTCACATAATATACAATATATAATTGCTACTATCTAGCATAGTCACTACACATACAATGTACATACAACATATACTTTTATTATAGAGGAGTCATAGATTTTCACAAGTCAGACTAATATAGAATAGGTAACAGGCAAGTGAATGGCATTAAAAATAAGGAAACAAGATACCTATATCCAAGCATACTTGCACCAGTTTCAAGCTCTGAAACTATGGCATCAAACAACATGCAATATTAATGTTGTACTAAGACTAATGTTGACCTACCCTAAATCATATTTTTGTACTCCAAACCTGCTGATGACTGCAGTATTACTAACTTAGAGCCAGTTTGGAAACACTGATTCTTTAATTGATTTTGTTTGATTTGGAATTCAGAACTCAGCATAGTCTCCTAGGATTGAAGCAGAGATGAATGGTTTCCAAACCTTCTTTTTCCTGTACCTTACCAATAAATCAGCCACTCTCTTCTAGTTACTATATCAATTGTGCTTTTACACAGTGTCAATTCACACAAGCCACTGTCAAAGCTATAATTTCTCTTGTATATCAATTGCTTCATTTCATATCTCAAAAAGTGAAATCTTTACAAGAATTAAGGACCAAGTGGACTGAGGAAGAGGTTGAGGCACTTCTGGATTATCTGTTAAACTCAGATCCTCCTAGGGGGAAGTTTGGAGTTGGAGGTACTGAGGGGGTATGGAGTGAGTCAGAGAGAGGCAAGAACTGTTGGCGCAGGACTTATGTGTTGCACCCTTGTACTTGCAGTTCTTGGAGTCAGAGGTCAGAGAGGAGAGTCTGGAGACTCAAGTGTGGGAGAACAGGAGGTAGTTAAATTGATATTTGAACTGAAGTATCTACAATGAATATTATAGGGTTTATATACTCCAGAGTTACACTGGATTTCTAAGCCAGAACAGACTATTACTGGAGTATTGGAAATATTGGTAATACAGACCTAAAGACTGAGTAAGATGGAAAGGAGATGTATCAGAATACTGGAGCTGTGCTTCACACAGCTCCCAGAGTAGAACAAGAGGTGGAACTAGTACAAATAGAGTAAGTAAGAACAAGGATATATAAAAGGGTAATGGAAATGGTCCAAGGTCAGGTGACCAGAGGATAGGGAAAATAACACTGGAGTTGGTGTGGAGTTGAGGAGCGGATGCCAGAGTTGGACTTGTGAAAGTGGCATATGACACTACCTTATTGTTATACTTGACCCGGGTAGGGGTGAGCATAGTCTTGGATTAACGTGATGACACCGTTCAGAAGCATAAGCTTGATTGGATGTGAAGAATTCTAGAGGCAGAAGCCTAACTAGGGTCGAGATGAAGGTGTTGGGTAGAATGGAGAGGGAGTCAAGGAGATCGGCTAGGTGAATGATGAGATGGACTCGTAGTAGGTGATCAACTGGATGTATTCCAAAAAGAAATAGCTTAGAGAATACATGTGTGTGTGACTGGTATTTAAGTGGAAGGGGAATGCGCATGGACCAAGGATGTAGAAGGAAACTATCATCGAGATAGGAAAAGAATATTGTGGAACAACATCAAAGAAGTATGAGTAATTGCGAGAGAGAAATGCCATAGGATGGAAGAAACAATGACTAAGAAGTGGTGAGTAATAATTGGCCGATGTATAGGAGATGAGTTATCATAGAAGAAAGGAAACAGTGTCTGTGAGAAGAAGAAGGAAAGAAAGGGGTGAATCGTAACAGATACATGACAATAAGGATAGGTATAATAAACACAGTCCTTGCAATAGTGACCAAGACTGTAACATTAAAAGTACTCCATAGCACAATAGCAATAGATGATAAACAGAGAGACAATATAAGATAAGGTAAAGAAGATTTCACTAGTAGGAGTATTAACCATTCAAGAATGAACAAGCTGAATATTTTTTTATTACAAGTAGCACCCAATTCAAGATCAACAGCAATAGAGATCTCAGAAGATATGGAAGAAGACATATGTAAGAGAAAAGAAATCATAGAACATGTGGATACAGTCAAAGAAGCAGAGAAGGAGGTAAACATAGGAATGAAGATAAAAAAAGAGCAAAGGAAGAAAGATAGAGTTGTTTGAATGTAGCAGTCACAATTAGCCCTAGGCATGGAGGAAATATATGACAAAAGATGGTCTAAATGGAACATATCAAAATCTACTTCATGAATGTGACAAATCTATAAAGATAAAGGATTATAAGAACATAGGTGGAGGTAATATTGATTAGATGTTGCAAGAAGGCTCCAAACTGGGCAGGGAAATTACTGGGGGCAGCTTCTTTATAATATATAGTGAGCTTCAAAACTGTTGCAATAATTAACTAAAATATGGTATATGTAGCATACTACAATTACCTGTGAATTTTGCTTGGGTTGTGCGGGAAAAAATAAAGTACATACTCAGGGCTATAAAACTAGTATCATATGATTTCATTCATATGCAGCTGAGATATGTTTAGTTTAAAACAACAACATCATTACAATAGTTTTGCATACTTTAATAAAAATGTGCAATATGTTTGAAATGAAGCTATATTTGGTGGTGTTTGGGTGTACAAACAAAAGTACCCATTGAAATACCATGTCTAAGTTTGAAATAGCTCACATATATTTTTATTTCCAACTATATCCATTATGAGAACCATTTCTTCTATCCAAAAGACTAATATTCTTTTTATGCTTGATGCTGGCCAATCTGCCCCCTCTATAGCTGCTGCCACTGGTCTCAATATATCCACTATCTCTAGACTTCACTCTAAGGAGTGTTCTGAGATCCAAAAATCCACTGAAGATCATTTATCAAAGCTTTTTTCTGCCAATATTTATTATGCCATTGGTTTTATTTCCATTGGACAGACAATGCTGTTCAAGTGGCCAAAACCCTAAGTAACATTGTTAATTATCCTCTCTCTGCCACAGTGCATAAACACTTGAAGAAAACTGCTATAAAGACTGTGGTGAAGTCAAAATACCCTTTTCTTGTGGCCAAACATTACAAAGCTTGTTTGAATTTTGCCTATGCTTACAAGATTGGACTGTGGAGGATTGGAAGAAGGTAGTATGGTCTGATGAGACTAAGATCAATCACCTAGGATCAGATGGATGCCAGTGGGTGTGGAAAAAGGCAGGTGAGGGCCTTAGTGACATGGTAGTGCAAGATACTATCAAGTTTAAAGGAGGTTCCTTGATATTGTGGGGGTATATGACTTGGCAGGGAGTTGGCTATGCTGCTAAGATTGATGGTAGGATGGATAAAGACCTTTACCTTCAGATTTTGAAGGATGATCTGCTGAATACCCTGCAGCATTATGGTTTCAATTCACCTGATATTATCTTTCTGTATAGTAAAGTACAGAGTTAGAAAAGCTGTGCAGTTGTTACAGTCACAGCCCATTTGTAAATACATAGTAATCTATATAGTAGAGCATGACAACATCATAACAATTGTAACTGTAACCTTCATATTGTTGCTACATTATCCTAAAATTCATTGATTTCCTGTTATTTTAATGACAATATGGAGGATCACATATCACTTCTCAAATATTATTTTAATTGGAAATTCTAGAACCCCACAGGACAATAGGTATAGAAAATTCAGGCTATCTATTTATCTATTATAAATGCTAACTCAAAATAAAATTCAGTATCACACTTCTGCTTCTGTTTAGTGAATTTTGGTAGTGGTATCAATATTGGATAACAACTTCTAGTCTCCATTGATGATGAAATCCTTGAACAAAGATTAATGCCCTTCCAACTTTATTTTCAAATGAATTACTTTTATCCTATTTTTTGCCTTCCAACTAAGGTTCCCACAGTAATATTTTCACTCAATCCAGCTTGGATCCTCATTTTACATGTTTGTTGTCACTGGTATAATATTGTACTCAACTATTCAAACCTATGGGATCACATTATGGTGCATCTGAATGGATGAATTATTAGCACACTCCATGAACACACTTTTGCATGTCTGGTAACACCAGTTCTTCTTGTTTGCAACAACTCTCTGTGGATGTCCTCTTTGCTGAATGTGTTAGCTCACACTGATTATATCAAAAAACTCTATATAATTCCTGGACATCCTGGATTGTATTTCAGATCTTGAATCTCTATCTTTTTTTTTAAAAACTTTTTTAAATTCTTACCACCCAGCAATTTGTCTCTAGTGGTGTGTTTCACAATGTCCAGAAGATAAACTTATATTGTCCTCCCCATCTTCAATTGCATTTTGCCCTCTCCATGGCCATTGCTTTCTTGTTGTGCACCAATATCCTGATTACTGCAAAGGTTGGGCTGGAATGTTTTCCCAAAGATTATTTATGTCCAGATAATTTCAAATTCTCTTCAACTTTTGGACAATGAATGAAAGGCAGCCCAACAATTTCATTGCTAATCATTTGTTGTCTGCTTTCTGTTTTTCTGTATTAATTGCTTTTCTTTCCAAAATTGAGATTATATATAGATATTTCAATCTATAACAGAACAGTAACATCAAAAAGTAGAATGATACCTATAATATCAGGGACTTGATGAAAATGGAGGGGAGCTTCTCTGAGACTGACTTCAGGTCCCTGTTGTCAGTTAGCCTAATGGTTTTCATCAAGTGTTTTTATTTCTCCCAAGACACTTCATCTAAATTGGTTAGCAATGAACCTTGTAAAATAGGGTATTGTACTAACCAGGAATCTCATTGTGCTTCTAGATCTTTCCTTTCTCTTTTCCAGGAATCCTTGTACCTCCACAATCATTCAACTTCTTGCATCTTCCATTCATATAATGTAAATCATGTTATATATCATGCAATGGTGAAGTTAGGAAAGGAAAACACTCCCTGAAAATAGAGCAGTTTGTCCATGTGCTTTTGCACTATTAAATTTCAACACGTCCTTTAATTTGTAAGACAATTTGTTACATAGAGAGTAAATAGTTGATCTTACCTCTTCCATACCAATGTCAATATTCAGATGCAGACCATCCACCATCTTCTCAATTATTACCAACATCATAGCTTTCAGGTTACTTATACTCATGGCTCATATTGCAATATTTGTCTGTAATACACACTTATCAACCATGTTGATTAATTTTCCAGACTTTCTTGGAAGTATTCTTGCAAGTGTATGGATTTGGCTTGGTTTCAGGCACACTCATATAATAAGTTTTGATGCAATGTGAGGATTTGAGGGAAAGCAAATATAGCAAAATGAAATTTAGCTAAAGTTCTGTAATCATGCAGAATGAATTTTCATTGAAGATGGAGATTTTCACTTACAATGTAATTTGATGTAATTGTTTGTGGGTGGCTCAATGGAAAATGAGTGGCTCTCTTGAATCCTATCTTCTTCATAAAACCCACATTTGGAATATACATACTCAAATGAATATGCTCCACTTCATAAACCTACTCTTATCTAATCTTGAAGAGTGCCATGACTGAAGCTTTTTGTCAGCCAAAACATTGAATCTTATAAGGTCCTAACGGAAGATCATAGACAACAACTGCCTGATCTTTTTACCATCTTTATCAACCTCATAAAAAGGTCACCACAGTTTGCATCACTATGATTAGTGATCTGAAAAACAACATGTTTAAACTAACAAGAAAGGGGTGAAGAAGTTTGGTGACATGATTTGGTCAGACAGTAACTATAGAATTCATATTCAAGATAAAGGGAATAGCAAGTTTAGTAAGTTCACCATTAGAAAAATAATACTCTTGTAAACCAGCCATATGTATATCCATTAAAATTGATAATCTCATCCTCTAGTATCTTTTTCCACTTTTCCACTCATTTTTTACCTTATTTCCTTTCCAAACCAACTCCTGGCTGGCATTGCATCACTTGTGCTTACTTTCCATATTCATCACATTTCTGCTTCATCCCAGTCTGTTGTGATGTCTCTGCCAAACCAAAGACTTACCTTTGCCATTGCTTGACACTGTGGCTGACCCATTTACATTTGTTTCCTTTAAAGCTCCCATTTCCCATTGTTCCCATGATCTGGAGCTTCCAGAAGCTTCTTGAGTTAACTGGAAATATCACTTCATCAAATTCCACCAAAATGCACCAATATTAATGCTGCTATTTAATTCTTCCTTTCTGCATGCAATCTTTGGATTATGCTTATTGATGGCCTTGAAAAAGTGCCAAGTATCTGGTGCATGTCCAAATCCAAGGAAGGTGTGCAGGCACTTCATTGAATGGAAATAAGTTAGGAATCAATATAAAAAAAACCAAATGATACCAGATGGCAGAATCATTAATCATAACAATTAGATACACAATCCTACAACTGTAACTAAAAGTCAGATGAGGCAGGGGATATGTGCAGAAATGGTCTCTCCATCTATTGACAGCAGAAATTTGCAAAGTTCATAAAAGATCTTTTTCACATAGATTCACAATTGGGAATTGAAAAACTCAGGCTAAAAAAGGATGTTAGGACCCCAACTGGAAAGATAAGTGGAAGTGTGTCTCCATGTGTAGACATTCAACCCCCAGGAATGCAAACAGTCATAACAGAACTCTAAAAAGCAAATCTTCTGTATATGTTTACTTGTGTCAAACATTTTCTCATAATTCCAGAAGAGTTGCATATAGTATTTATTATGCTGAATTAAGAACGAATGGGTGTGGATCCTAATGTTTAAGGTTTTCAGAATTGTAGCATGGTTTGATAACATCATGAAGATGTTGCTGTCCAGAGTGATGAATAATGACACATGAACATATAAGAGGAAGAGTCTAGAACATTAGAGATAGCTAATATCTAAAAGAGGTTATCCAAACAAAATAACCAATGAATCATGTAGAGTGAAATTAGGAAATGCTAAGTAAAATGTCAGATTTCCAACATCATTAGCCTGGCCATTTCAAATGCTGTCAAAATCCCTAGTGCCATAAATAACAAATTGGCCATACCAAAAATGAATATTTTAGTCCTGGAAAGGGATGTGAAGGTCAACAGAATACAATTCTTGCCAAGTGTGCTGTCCATTGCTTCTATGGGTCTGATATTTCCACTACATCTCCTGTTCAACCTGCCTTATCTCATATATTTGAATCATGTGGCACTGTATATTATGACAATGTTGGCTGGGTATCATATGCCATTTTTCACAAGTCCAACTCTGGCCTTTGCTTCTCAACTCCATACCAACTCCAGTGTTATTCTTCTATCCTCAGATCACCTGATCCTCAGACCATTTCTGCTACATTTTTGTACATTCTTGTTCTTTTTTACTTTGTTTGTATTAGCCTTACTTCTTGTTCCATTCTAATAGACCTGTGCTTCATACAGCTCCAATACTCTGGTATTTTTCTTCTGTCTTATTCAGCTATTTGTAATTCCTTGTTCCATCTTACTAATATTTCCAATCCTTTGGCAACACTCTGTTCTGGCTTAGAAATCAGATGTAGCTTTGGAGTATATAAGCCCTATAATTTGCACTATAGATATTTCAGTTTGAATATCAATTTAACTTCTTTCTATATTCCTACACTTGAGTCTTAGACTCTCCTCTCTAACCTTTGATCTTTGAGGATTACAAGTACAAGGGTATGACACATACATCCTGCACCAAAAGTCCTTGCCCTCCTACAACATGTTCTATATCCACTTGATATCTTTGCCCCTTTAAAACTCCAGACCTTTATCCAGGAGGATCCAGGTTTAACATCAGACCTTCTTTGTCAATACCACCACCCATTAGACATATCTACTTCAGAATGCTCCTACCCCACCTGCTCCCCTTGCTGCCCCATCCATTGAGTTTGCTGGTGTCATCTTTGGTTATCTTTTCCATGCTTTCATGAAATCTCTATTTGATGCTAATCTCACTGAGTATAATGCTCTTTTTGTTAACACTCCTAATCTGCATGCTTCCATGGACTTGGCATACATGCATGTACTTGCCCAGTTGATACTGTATAACTGCCATCTTTTACCATGTGCCAAACCAGTATACTTTCACACCCATTGACCAAGTATAAGGAAGTCAAGCAGATATTCCAAGGCTGGAAAAGGGAAGAAGAAGACAAAAGCAGAGAAAAAGAGAAAAGTAGCAGGTGAGTAATAGTACCACCAGATAGTTGCTACTAACAGCATATAAATTGACATGCATGCACTCCTTAGTGTCAAGCATCACTTGAGTCCACCAAAATTGTTAAATTGGCCCTGTCTTAAGGTATCTAGTCCAAGCCTTGGGTCATTTACAAGTCTCCAGTAGATAATGTGGCTGCCAGGCCCAGTTAGATGTGTGGTGCCAAGATAAATGACTTGTTCAACTTGTTTATAAAACTCAAGGCAACAATCTGCTGGGCCCAGGTAAACATAAAGATGGTGGTGGTGGATTTAAAGAAGGTGAAGCAGCAGTTGGAGAAGCTAAAAGTGGAGTTTGTGTTACAATTCATTTTTTTCCTTGCTTTTTTTACCTTGTACTATTACACTTGTCTATTCCAGTGATATATTGGACACTTATTTCTTTCAGCTGGCTACTATAATACCCAATATCCTATTATTCAATAGCCACTTGCCCAGTTACTGGCTTCTTTTCATTTACTTCCTTGTTTCTTATCTCTGATGCTTTGTCATAAATGTTCTACAACATTTCATGATCTTTCCTTCTTGCTTATGCCATCTTTATTTCCTTTTAGTATATAAACCTACTATTCCTGTATAATAGTTCCCCATGCTTGTCTTTTTTATATATCCATCTAAATCCAAGCACCTCTTGCCCCTGCCCCTTAGCAGTGCTAATGTTCCTTGTCTCTAAAGTTTTAGGCCTACTTCTAAATGGCCTTTGTATTGCTTTGACTGTCATTGTTGTGCAGCATCTCTTTGTCCTTGGAACCCTTGGTAGCCCCAAGAGTTACCTAGTCACTCTGCATATTGCAATCAACTCCTTGAATCTCTAGAAAAGCCCTAGGGTTACCTTTGCCCTTTGTCTCTTGTCCTTTGCTCTTTGTTTATTGTTTATTTTCCTTTATCTTAGTTCTTGATCTTTAGATCTAATGAGACTATGGTAGTCCCTTGTAACAGTTTGCATAAGTTCCACACATCCTCCCTGACCTGTATATAGTATATTTGTACAATCTGACTACAATATATATACTGCAGCAGTGGCCTCCTCTTCCATATCATTGAGTAACTCCATGCACTAGAATTTAAAGTCTAGGTTTCCATTGTCCAAGTGTCCTGTTTTATTCTAGCACTTCAACATCACTGGAATTTAAGTAGGAACAAATGTGTGAATGATAGAATCAATATAAAAAAAAAAAAAAACTTTGCAATCATCATCTGCTTCTGCCTATAATGTATTCTTTTTTTCTCCTATGATATTCCCAATAGTCCATAGTCCAGTAAACAATGTATGTGGTGCTTTGATGCATAGATAAAGTTAGAATCTAATGGTTGGATTAGAAGCACAGGTGCAAAGATGTCATATATAATGTCCAGAAGTAAATAAAATGAAGGAGAGATAATGACATAAGAGAGAGGATAGGTATTGGACTTTGTTTTTGATTTTTAATCACTTTTCTGTGTTTTCTGTTTGTTTTTTTCTTTTAATATATGATGATATGAAAATACCAGATGAAAACCAAGGTGAAAGGATTAATGAATGAGACATCTGAACTAATCCCAGAATAAAATGGAGTCATCAGACAAGTACTGGGATAAGGAAAGTATTGTAAGATGATAGTATTAATGATGATAATGATTATCAGAAGTAGAAAAGGAGCATTAGTGTTATAGTCTTATAAAAGATGTTATTTGAAGTTAGGAGAGTCAGAATTTTCTTTATCTGACTTATTGTCTTCTATCCCTTCAGCATGACCTGAGTTTTCTTTGTTGTCTGGCCAAGTGTTGATAATCAGAATATTGGTTTTCATCCTTAAAAAGTACAGGATAATATGAAAAGCCACATAACATAGCTTTAAAACCACTTTATCCAACTTCACCAGGACATAGAATCCTCCAATGGTCCATTGAACCACTACCATTAGTGCCAAGTACCTTGGTTTCATCTTTCAGTTAAGTTCTTTCTCAACTTTAAAGTTCTGGACTAAAATCAAACTTCTGGGTTGAAAATCATGATTCTTGATCTGGTTCTTATATCATGCCTCAAAGTCTTTTACAAAAGCAAAACATGCTTGGAGAACATGACTCCAAATCAACCCAAGGTCTTTTTGTTACTTTTAAAGCTGTCTAGCCTACCAGCCAATAATTGAATAATGTGACTGAATAATCAGGATGGTCAGGAAGTGGAGTCAGGTCACTGTAAGTAATTCTAAGAGTTGGAGGAACATATGATTTCATCCTTAGGGAGCCATGGATCCCTACAATGGGTGTGCCCAGACTATAAATTCTTGTATCCTACATTGAGCAACAAAACTATTGCAATATTGGCAACAATTATAATGATTGATTAATATCTCATGATATATTGGAGCTAGACCTACAAACCTAGATATCATTAGAAAGCCATCATAAAGGGATTTCCAACAATATATACATTGCTTATGTAATTCATTCATAGTAATGAAATATTCAACAATTAGTAACAGATACTTATTATAATAGTTTTGCTGCTGAGTTAGTAAAGTATCAAATTAATATATTCTGACACATTATTATATAAGCAGAAAGTTATGTGATGTACAATAAGTTCAACATGATACAAATAAACCATAACACCACTCTTTGTCCACTTCCATTATTATAAAACCACTTTCTATTGATAATATATGTATATTAATCAAATTCTTGCTTTTTTGGATTTGGATCAATTCATTTATTAAATTTCTCTTGCTATTGGTGTAAACCACTCTATCATCAGTAGAATTTGCTCCAAACTTTGTCCAAACCCTGCCAAGTCCTTTGATGGTCATCCTTTTATTATAACTCCCACTAATATGCATTATGCTATTTAGTTTATTGAAATTGACAAAGCTGAAAATGCTGTTCAGGTGACCAGAACTCTTTAGATGTAAATAACCAGTCAATCTCCTCCCAGACCATTGGCAGACACCTGAAAAAGACTGGTATAAAGGCTATAGTGAAGAAAAAATACTTCTTTTTTACCAAGTGTTATAAAAAAGCAAGAATGGACTTTGCTCTTAGCCATAAAGATTGGACTGTAAAGAACTAGAAGTAAGTTATATGATCATATGAGACCAAGATTAATTGCATGAGATCTTCTCTTGCTTTTTTCCATGTTCATTTCTTGCCATCTGATTTTAATGATAAGTTGGTGGCAGAAATAGTAAAGTTTGGAGGAGGATCCTTGATAACATGGGGCTGTATGACTTGGAATGGTGTTGGAATGGCTTGCAAGATTAATGGTAGGATAGATACTAACCTTTATATACAGATTTTAAAAGAGGAGTTTCAACAAACCTTGAAGTTTTATGAGAAAACTCCAAAAGATATTATTTTCCAGCAAGACAATAATCCCAAACATACCAGTAGGAGGGCCAAGGAGTGGTTTGTTGAGCATGGATATGAGGTTATAGTATGGCTTGCCCAATCTCCAGACCTTAATTTCATAGAATATCTATGATTTCTTTTCAAAAAAAAAAACTAATAGAGTATTCAAAGCCACCAAAGGGAATTATGGAACTTTGGAAGCATGTACAGGTAGAATGGGAGAAGATTGATGTGGAGGAGCGTCAGAAGTTGATTGAAAGCATGCCTAGAAGGGTAGTTGAGGTCATCAAGGCAAATAGAGAATATATTTCCTATTAACTTCTAATAGTATATATCTGAAACAACTAGTACCTAAAGACTGATTACTTACCAGGACAAGTAGAAAGCCTTAGACTTTAGAGTGCTAGTAGGAACTAGGAAATCTCCAAGAGAACAAGATTAGGGAAAATCCTAGTACTTGCCCTGGCCTTTATATACTATTCTAGTATTTATATTTGTATATGCTACATCTATGATATCCTGTGCTGGTGTATATGAGGAGTGTACATGTATCTAATAGAACATCAAGAACTGGGTGTGTACTGGTATTGTTTGCATAGTCCCAGAACATTTGAGTTATATTGACTAGTTTTGATTTGATGTTTTATACTTGCCTTTCATATTGGACCTATAAGTTAGACATGAGGATTACCATGAGGTGCTTATCTATGCCATGCTATGGCCTTGAGGTGGCATAGGTTTATACAGCCATATATAGTCCAAATACAGCCAAGCATAGCCATAGGAGCTGGATTAGCATTGCTTTGGCACAGGTTCCTGCACAGCCATGCATTGCTGTGTGTTGCCTTAATGACTTGGTTATCATTAACCTGATTAGGAGTTAGCTGTCAGGATAAGTATAGATATTGCATAGAAAATGCAAATCACCATGTAAGAGGCCAGGAAAAATAGTGAAAAATAGGGGAAAAAAAGAGTGATCATAACAATATCCAGCAACAAAACTGTTGCTATGAGTATCTGTTATTAATTGTTGAATATTTCATTACTGTGAATGAATTACATAAGCAATATATATATTGTTGGAAAGCCCTTTATAATAGCTTTCTAATAATATCTAGGTTTGTAGATCTAGCTCCAATATATCATGAGATATTAATCAATCATTATAATTATTGCCAACATTGCAACAGTTTTGTTGCTTAGTATATACATATGAAATACAAGGGGGAGAATCTCTTTCAGCAATGTTTATTACTATCCTAAGTTGTTCAATCCAAGTCCTCAGCCTTCTGCTTGCTCTGCTCTCATTTTCCATATTACTTTCCAGCCTAGTTGCTTATTGTTTTCTTTACTAAACATCTATTCCTTGACTGGACCAGGGTGTTACAATTTTTCTTTTTTTCCCCTACTGCTTTCTATTTCTGTTATCTTTTCCATAGACATTCTACCTTCCATGCTTGTGAAGATCCCTCCTGCAACTGTATTACTCCATGGAATATATGTATCTCTTTATTGTCTTGTTCTGATTTTGTTGCTTTTCCTTTACATTATTCCTAGTATCCAATTTCCCTTTGCAGCACCTTTTGTACCTTTAGTATAATACTTGCTTCATCTGTTAACTTCTTCTCAAAGATCTCTTAGCACTTTATGTACTTGTCTCTTATACAACAAGCTAGCTATGGTGTACTTTGTAGAAAAACACCTATTGAGCATAATATCTCAGTTGTTGTGCACAATGTAATGAATGGACTGTATATTATCTATTGAGCACAATATCTAATGTACTTGTAAGCTTGGGTAGGTAGATTTAAAGAAATAAAAGAGCTCACCTCAGTCATTATGCATAATGCAATGAATAGACTAAGGGAAGCAGTTGAGAAATATGAATACACTATACATTATTTATAGTGGCTCATCTTGCCATGTGGCATAAAGAGTCAAAGGGAAAATACAAAGACTAAAGGTTGCTTAGTAATATAGTCACATTATGCAATTAAAGGAACAGGTGTGATATGTATGTGTGATGTAAATGTATACATATGAGTCATGGTGTGGCTGTGTGTGCACTTGCTATTCCAATATACTTCTCTCTATTATTATTTGCAATACAAGTGTAATATCTTGAACCATTTCCTCTGGACCTCTTTGAGTCTCTGCACACTCTTGAGCTGCTCTGTCAGTGCTAAGGCTTTCTTTTTACACATGTCCTTTGCTATCTTCGAGTTCACCTTCAGTTTGAATATTGACACTCCTTGACATTCTGAATCCCTTTGTTTACATTTCAGGTAATAAAAGACCAAGAATCTCTCTCTATCCCTTCTATCTAGAAGCAGGACCAACCTACCTTCATTAGCATAGCCAATCCTTGGAGAACCCCTTGCTCTCATCCCCCAACTGAGTCTAATGATGACAAATCCCCTTACACACAGCATATCCCTCATATCCATCAATCTTAGCTCACAGGCCTCCTCCTGTTAGCCCAATCCAGCACACTAGCTGCTACCATACCATTGCCCTTTCAACTCCCCAGTTCCATTCATATTACCTCACCTTCTGTTACAGTTATACTACTGCAATGATCTGTATTTCTTTTTTTTTTTTCTTACTTCAACCTGGATCTGTGCTAGAAGCATTATCTGTTTGTCATTATGCTGATCTGGCAGCATCTTTACTTTGTCTTCTAACCCCAAACCATTCCTTTGGATCCTACTGGTAGGTGTTTCCTGGTACTGTTCTTTCATATTCCATACAATTCCTACAAATAGCCTACTTCTCTGCCACTTCTTTCATAATGGTATTGTTCCCCCAATATCTCATGTCCTGCAGCTTGATGAGTCACTCTGCAGCTATTTTCATGCAATTTCATTACATTACATTTCTTACTCATTGTTACATATTTATACTGCTACTACATGTACTTAGACTCACATTCTTGATCTTTGCAATACAAGCATAGTATCTTGAACCACCTCTCCAGATTTCTCTAAGTCTTTGCACACTTCTGAGTCACTCTGTTGGTGCTAAGGCCTTCCCCTTTTGCATGCCCTTTGTTACTCTTATGTTTACCTCAGTTTGAATGTCAACTCCCTTTGATGTTCCAGATCTCCTTTGTCTATGCTTCATATAATACCTTTGCCCCTCAAAATGTCCACCACCAAGCTCAAAGTGGCTTTTCCTGCTGACTTCACTAAAGAACCTGCTGATACCATGCACTGAATGAAAGTTATACACACATACTTTTCCATCAATTTCACACTTTATGCCTTGAATGAGGCCAAAGTCATGACAATCCTAAACAGGATGAATAAGAATTGTGGAATATCCTTTTCAAAGATGTGGTATGACCACATGGCCAATGCTACCACCCCCAGCAGTGAGAAAACCTTTGACAAATTTGCTGCAAACTTCAAAATCATATTCTATCTCTTTAATCTCAAAGCTACTACATGCCTCAAGCTCTCCAAGCTCATCCAAAAGTCCTTCCACACCTTCAGAGGTGTCATTGACAATGATTTTCAAAAATACATCACTGACTCCCAGAACCTCATATCAAAAGCTAGAATAACTGACCAAGACACACTCATTGATATGTTTTCTCTTGAGCTCAACCAACACCTCTCCATGCTTATACTCAGCATGGAAAAGACCCCTGCCATCATCAGTGACTGGTTTGCCAAAGCCAAGACCTTTAATATCCAACTTGCCCAAATGGAAGCACTTAAAAAGAGCAAGACTGCCCCCTTCTTTACTCACCATTGCACCTCTGCCAACCCCAATGCCATGGACATTAATATCATTTGACTCACCAAGCTTACCTCTGTCAAACATGCCAAATATGTCAAAAAGGAACTCTGCTTTTATTGTTGCAAGAAAGAACACAATACTGGATAGTATTATAGCATCTTGAGCATCTTGGCCACTACTCCTGCCTGTTGCCCCCAGAACATTCATGCCACTGAGACTACCCCTGTTTCCACTACCCCTATCATACCTAACCTTGTTGTCCCCTCCACCATCAATGCTTACATCAATACCCTGAAGATACAGGGCAAAGACAAAGCTGAAGTCCTCCAAATCCTCAAGGTCTGTTTTAAGGAAATAACTGAGGAAAGCATATTCATCACCACCATCAACACCTTAGATTTTTAGAAAGAGAAGCCACCTCAAAATTTTCTTTTTTTACTATTTTAAATGTACTAGTAGCTTTGCCAAGTAAATGAACACTTCTTGTCCATGTCAAGCTACAAGCTCTTGGAAAAACCATTAACACTTTTGCCCTTATTGACTCTGGTGCCATCAGAAACTTCATCAACATCAGCCTTCTTATTCTAACCAACTTCCCATTACAACAACTCTCTCAACCTATCATTGCCCATAATGCAAACAATACCACCAACACCAAGAGAACAATCTGCTGGAAGACATGTGTTGCTCTACAGTTCCCTTCAATGGATGACAAAAAAGAACTTATGATGCTCAGCCTCAGGAGAAAATGAATCATACTCAGGATGCCATGGCTACAGAAATGGAACCTCCATATTGACTGGGCTAACAACCATATCACACTCTCTCACAACTCTTGCCCCATCAACAACAAGCTATACACCAGCACTACCTGATTCAATATCTTAGACTAGATGTCAATTAGGAAATCTCTAAACTCTATAATCAGTGATATTCCCCTTCTGTTGAGATCAATAAGATTATTATCTTTACACAGCTTGCCTAGAAGAATGAACCTAAGAAACAGGGGATTTTAGATTGGTGCAAAGATTTTGCTAATGTGTTTTCAAAAAAGACTCATGAGAAACTTCCCCTGCATCACTCTTACAATCCTGTTCAAATCCCCTTAAGCATCTCTGTTTTTCTTCATATCCAAGAAAGATGGACATTTTTACACTTGTTAGAACTATTGCTATCTCAACTCCCACACCATCCATAATACATATCTGCTCCCACTTATCCCAGAACTCATCAATAATATGAAGGAGTCCACTCTCTTCACCAAATTTGACATCTGTTGGAATTACAACAACATTTGTATTTGTGAAGAAAACTAATGGAAAGTGGTCTTTATCACTCTGCTTGGTCTTTTCAAACCCATAGTAATGTTCTTTTGTTTCAACAACACCTCTTTCATATTCAAGGTGTTTATAAATGATATCTTTGCTGACATGATCAAAGAGAAATGGTTGAAGATCTGTATGGACAATCTTGGTATCCACACCAAGAATGACATCTCCCTCCATCATGATTGCACCCATTAAATCCTACAATGTCTGTGAAAACATGGCCACTTGCTCAAACTCTCCAAATGCTCCTTTGACATCCCATATATGAAATATCTTAGATTGGTCATCAGTTAAGGAAAAATCAAGATGGGTCTCACCAAACTACAGGCCTTTCAGGATTAGAAACCCCCATCCACTGTCAAGGAAGTTCACTCCTTTATAGGCTTTGTGAACTTCTATTACAAGTTCATCTCTGATTTCTCTAACATTGTCTTCCCATTGAATCTGCTCATCTGGAAAAATGAGCCTTGGATCTGGATAGGCTTCAAACAGTGTGCTTTCAGTTGGCTAAAGTTCATCTTCTTTTCCACCCCTATTCTTTTCATTCCTAATATCACCAAGCCATTTTCCATTATGTCTGATGCTTATCTCATCATTGCTGGCACAGTCCTTATGCAGGTGAATGTCAATGAAGACCTCCACTCTTGTGCCTATTTCTCTCATATGTTCAGGTTGGCTAAATGCAACTATAACATCTATGATTATAAACTATTTGCTGTTATCCTCACTTTTGCAGAGTGCATCAATATTTACAGGGCATGGCTCACCCAATCACTGTTATTATGGACCACAAGAATTTGTCCTATATCAAGAACTCTTGTAAAATTTTTACATTGGCAAGCCCAATGGTCTTTCTTCCTATAGGACTTCAACATTGTCTAGCAGGTCATGCCAGGAACCAAGATGGATCCAGCAGACACTCTCTTCCACAAAGACCTTGTAGACACCTCTGCCAACAACACTGATGTATCCATTGTTCCAGACCACATCATTATCAGTGCCTTTGATCTTATCCTCACCTACCATATCCAATCCTTTTTATCTGATCCTCTTGCATCTACAGCATTTAGGAGAGCTTGCTCTTCTTCCCTTGCTCTGCTATTGAGGATTTGACATTTGACAATGGTTATCTATATATATTGCAAGGGGTGTATATATGTTCTACCCACCAATTAGTCCACTTTACACCATTCATGAATCCCTCTCCTCCAGACATGCAGGCTGCTTCTGCACCAAGTCCCTTATCAAGTGTAACTACTGGTGGCCAGGCCTGGCTATCTTTATTAATTCTTTTGTTGTGGACTATATAGTTCACCAATTGTCCAAGGTTAATATCCATCCTATGGTTCCCCCACTCTCATCTATTATCTTCACCACCACTCTCCCCTTTAAATAGTTGTTTATGGATTTAATTACAGATCTTCCACCTGCTGTAGGACATGATTTCTTGCTGGTCATGGTCAACCATGGCCTTTCAAATGGGGTAATTTTATGCCCTTGTTTCAAATCCATTAATGCTCAGGGCATCATGTTACTCTTTTTCCACCATGTTTTCAAATAATTTAGCTTACACAACTTCATTATCTCTGATTACAGTCCCCAATTCACCTTCATCTTTGCCAAAGAGCTCACCTGCCCCCTACATTATGATGTTCACTTATCCACCACTTATCATCCATAGTCCAATAAACAAACTGAACAAACCAATCAGGAAATCAAAACATATCTATGGATTTTTTACAGCAATAACTCCACATTCTGGCCAAATCTCCTCACTACTGCTGAATTCCACCATAACTCCATGTCCCATAGCTTCATTAAAGTCTTCCCATTCTTTCTACTGCTTGGTTACAAGCCATAGTCCTATCCTTCCCCTAGAAAGACCTTCTTGCCTGCTTTCAAGAAATGATTGTTTCTCCTGGATAAAGCCCATGATGAAGTGCTTTATGACTTGTCAAAAAAAAACTGTCCATTTCAATATCCCATTTCCATTTCCCTTTCCATTTCCATTTCCATTTACTTACTTCTTTATTTATTTTCAACACCATGGCTACTGCCCTTGTCATGCATGATTCTGCCTATTGGATTATATAGGAATATACTATCCAATGATTCACCCTCTTGGAAGATTAGAGATAAAGTCTAGTTAGTGTTACAATTCCTTTTCTTTTCTTACTCTTGACCTTTTCTTGTACTACTTAGCCTATCCCAGTGACATGTTGGACACTCATTCCCTTTAGCTGGTTACTACTATACCCACTTTTCCTATCTTCCAATAGCCATTTGTGCACTAACCAGCTTTTTTCCATTTGCTGTCTTTATCTTTTATTACAGACACTTTGTCATGAACGTTCCATAATGTTCCATGACCTTTCTTTCTCGCTTACCTAAACTTCCTTTCCAGCAGGTATATAAACTTGTTCTCCATATACATTAGCTTCTCATGCTTGTCTTTCCTATACCTTTATTTGAATACAAGCATCTCTTGTCCTAGCCCATTGGTCATGCCAAGGTCCCTCTCGTTTTTTAGTCTTAGGCCTACTATCAAGTGGCCTCTGTGTTGCTTTGGCTATTGTCATTGTGCAACACCCCTCTGTCCCTTGTTTCTTGGCAGCCCCAAGGTCTCCACATCTCCCTACATATCACAACAGATGTCCAATCACTAAAACATCCCTAGGGTTACCTTGGTCCTCACTCCCTTATTCTCAGATCCTTAGAAATATGTTAGTCCCTGCCTGAATCTATTGTAACAGTTAGAAGCTTCCAACCTCTGCATCTCTTACCCTTCATAAAAACTTGCCCCTAAATACTTGGGCCTTCTTGAAATATCTCAAGTCCTATCACTGCTTGTGTATTGCCTCAGGCTACTGCCTACCTGGAAAATACATGACATAATCCATGCCTTCTTACTGTTATCCTATCATGAAACTCCCACCTACAACTCCAACTTCTCCTGACCACCACCAGATCTTGTTAGATTAGAAAAGGAGTACAAAGTAGAAAAGATTATGTCTCATTGAGGTGCACCAGGATATTGCATATACCTAACTGCATGGAAAGGCTATCCCTCATCAGAAAACACCTGGGAATCCAAATCCAATCTCTGCCATGCCCTTGAGATTCTCCAAACTTATAAATACTCTCAAAATATTATCTGGGTCATCTCACTTAAAAACCTCCTGTATATAAACTTTCACCATGTTTTCTTCCTCTTTCTTCATCTCGAGCAATGCTTTCCACCTGTTTTCTTCCATTCACCTATGCCACATATATCTGATGCACTTGCCAATTCACTCTATACACTTGCTTTATATTGCAATTTTAACAAATAAATCCCTTCTTTATATTATCAAGCACATGCCCCTCTTCAAGCAAGATAAAGTTTTACAGGAACTCATTTGCCTTTTCCTAGATTTATCCATCCACACAAATCTACCATTTTGAGTTGGCTCTGATCTAAATGAATATGGTATTCCCCCAAATTTACCTCATTCCCCTCACCTTCATTTTTTTGAGCTGCCATCATTGTGTAGGAACCATTCATTCCCAGGCCTAAACAACCTGAAACTGGTGAGCCCCACAGCCATTGAGTACCTTTATCACTGCCTATCCACCACCCCCACATCCAGTACTCCACTAAACCACCATTCTTTGCTCATGTCCTTTCCAGCCTTTATTGCTGAATCTACTAATCTAATAATCACTTCCAATCCATTCCACAGATTTCCAATTGCTTTCACACCTTTACCCTACCCTCAGTCCTCTACATATGGTCCACTTTATCCATTAATCCATTTGCTTAATCATCCAGAACTCTTGTCTTCATCTTCATCCTTGCTACTGTTTCTATATTCTTAAGTGATTATTCCATGGTCTGAACACACCATCCAGGGTGCTCTCACTTGCCTATGGTCTGTGCTGGTCATTCTTTCTTTCTGATAATTGAATTTTATTGAGTCTGGATCTTAATTGTACAATTTTTCTCCTTTTCTCCTGCTGCTTCCTATTTTCACTACCTTTTCCATAGACACTCTACCTTTCATGCTTGCAAAGATCCCCCCTGCAACTGTACTACTCCATGGAATGTATGTATTTCTTTGTTGTCTTGTTCTAACTTCATTTCTTTTCCTTTACATTATTTCTAGTATTTAATTTCCTTTTGCAGCATCTTTTGTACCTTTAGTATAATACTTCCTTCACCTGTTAACTTCTTCTCAAAGATCTCTTAGCACTTTATATACTTGTCCCTCATACTACAAGCTAGCTATGGTGTACTTCTCTCTATTATTATTTGCAATACAAGTGTAATATCTTGAATTATTCCCTTTGGACCTCTTCAAGTCTCTATACACTCTTGAGCTGCTCTGTCAGTGCTAAGATTTTCTCCTTATGCATGTTCTTCACTATCTTCAAGTTTATCTTTAGTTTGAACATTGACACTCTTTGATATTCTGGATTCCTTTGTCTACACTTCAAGTAACATAGGAATTTATAAGCCATACAGCTTGCTTCCTCTAGTCTCCTAGTACTATTCCCTCTTTGGGATTGAACATATCACACCTTTTATAGTTGCTACTGATTGGATTATCTTTACCTTCTAGATCAAGTAGCTTTATTCACTTTAAAGCAGGGTATGCAAAAGGGTGATCTTGTTTGAGGTCCAGTTAATCTGAAGGTTCCACTTCTGTAGCCAGGGCATTCCTAGTATGATTTGACAACAGCCCAAGCTAAGTACCATAAGTTCTTTTTTGTCCTAAATCAAAGAAAACTGAAGATAATCCATATCTTCCAATGAATAGTATCTTTTGCATTGGCAGTGCTATTAGCATTGTATGCAATCACAGGCTGGGAAAGGTATTGTTACGCTTGACCTGGGTAAGGGCGAGTGTAGACTTGGGTGGCATGTGTGATGACCAGAAGTGTAGACTTGACTGGGCACGGAGTGGTACTAGAGGTGTAGGCCTGACTAGTAGTTGGGGTGGGGTAAGGAGATTTATGAGGAGGCGACGGATGGAGAGAAGCGGCTAGGTGAACTACGAGATGGACTCGTTGCAGGCAATCAGCTTGGTGTATTCCCAAGTAGAAATAGCTTATAGGTACAGGTGTGTGCAACTGGTATTTAAGGGGAAGAGAAGAGCACACGGACCAAGGATGTAAAAGGAAACTATTGTCAAGATAGGAAAGGAACATTGTGGAACAACGTTGAAGAAATGTGACTAAGTGAAGAGAAAGAAACACTATAGGATGGAGGGGAACGATGACTAGCAAGTGATGAGTAATCAGCTGATGTGGGGGGAGTGAGTCATCGTAGAGGGAAAAGGAAACAGTGTCCATGGGAAGAGAAGAGAAGAAAGGGGCGAATCGTAACAGGTATTGCAAGGGGAAGTTGGCTTGTATGAGTAGGTCAATGTTGATAAAATTTTGGTTACTTCAGAATCAATGAAAATAAAGATATCAATAATTTTTCCAAGTACTTGTAGCTTAATGGGAATGAGAAGTGTACATTTATTCAGGAGTGCTACAAGTACATTGGAGATAGTAAAAGAAGATGACATTAAAGTAGCTTCTCTAGTTAAAAATCTGATGTTTCTAAGATGGCAATGAAAATATCTTCTTCAATATGGTTCTCAAAGCAATTTTGAGAATCTTAGTCTCACTCTTCCCCTATGTCTTCAAGGTATTAACATAAGTGTCAATGGCAAAAGGAGGTGTGATAGCAGATACAGTGGCAGTGGGGGTGGGAGGGTTCTAGTGTTTTGAATGTTTTGGAGGGTGAAGTATTGGCATTGTCCTATATTGTGATTTTTTTTCTGGCAGTAAAAGTATAGGCCTTCCTTGATGCATTTGGAACACTTTACTTGAATGAGTTTGTTCAAGCAGATAGTATTGACATTTATAGCATTGGGATTAGCAATGATTTTGTAATGAATAAGAAAGGTGATTCATTCTCTTTTGAGAGTATTGGTGTGAGTGAGCTGAGTATGAAAGGCCTTGGCTTTGGAAATCCAGTTGTTAATGATGGTAAAGATTTTCTCAATTCCAAAAATCAAGATAGAAAGGCAAAAGTCCAATTTGAGCAAGAATTGGTCAATAAAGATGTCATTGTTAGTGATGCCTACTTTGGCAGTGAGGTTTTGGAAGTTCATGATGTATTTTTGAAAGCAATCATCCATGATATCTCTCAAGGTGCAGAAAGATTTCTGGACTAGCTTAGATAGTTCTAGATGAGTGGTGGCTTTGAGATCAAAGGGAAAGAAGATGGATTCAAAGTTTTTGGCAAGTTTGTCAAATGTTTTCTCTATCTTGGTGATAGCAGAAGATGCTATTTGATCATATCATATTTTAAAAAAAAAAACTCCTCATCTTTTACTCATTTTGTTGAATGTAGTCATAACTTTGGCTTCATCCAAAGTATACAAAATGAGGTTGATAGCAAAGTAGGCATATATGGTTTTCATTTAGCATATGGCATTAGTAGGTTTTTTAGAAAAATCAGCAGATAAAGCTGCTTTAAGTTCAATAGTGGATATAATAGATAATTGCAGAGGGGTGATTTGGATAGGGCTAGAGGAACAAGATTGTGAAGGAACAAGGGCAGATAAGAAGCTAGGTGGCTGACTTGGTTACAAAGTGGCAAGAGGAAGTCCAGTGAGCTGAAGGCATTGGAAATGAGAGATATACTATAAATGAGGGAATAGTTTATTATCTGATTCTTTAGGCAGTTGAAAATAAGGGACTCTTCAAAGGTTAGATATGGTGACAAAGGTGGGTTGGTCCTGCTCCTCAATAGAAGGGATGGAGGAAGATTCTTAATCTTTTATTATGTATGTAAGATATATTTAAAGGTACAAAATGTTGAGAGTGAGATTAACATTCAATCTGGTGTAGACTTAAGATGAGGAGTGGTGTGTTCAAAAGGGAAGGCCTTTGGCACTAACAGCTGGCAGCTCAAGAGTATACAAGTACTTACAGAGGTCCAAGAAAATGGTTCAAGATAATATACTAGTATTACATACATAGATTGAGAATAAAGATTATTGTATAGGCAATGATGGTATAAGTATGTAAGCAGTATATAAGCTATGAAATGTGATGGAATCATATAGAATGGTTGTAGAATATATGAAGGATATGGGAAAACAAGGCTATTGTAAAAGAAACAGCCAAGAAAATATGCTATTTATGGAAATATAGCAATTAAGAATAGAAACCCTATCAGAAGGACTAGAAAAAACAGTATGAGGTTAGGAAACAAGGTAAAGATGCTGCTATCTCAGTGATACAATGAAAATATAATGTTTCCAACCAGGACATATTATAGTCACTTCATATAACTTAACATTTCTTACACTTTATTTATTTTTAGACTTTCAGTTGCATACAAACCTGGGAGAGCCCCTATCCTCAAACTATAACATTGTATACTCAGACTTTATCCAATGCCCACTCCTTATAAGGCAAACAATCTGCTTTTTATAGTTATATGATTTCCTCTTTTATTAATATGTTGAATACACTCCTCATTTGAACTATACCCACTACTAGGTGTACAGCATATGTCTTTTACTTCCCCATATCTTCTCTTCCATTCTATGACTGTGCTGCCACATCCTTATGCTTTTCATTCTGTTTCTTCATGTTTCTCACTTCTGTTGCATATGTAGTATGTTGTGCAATATGTTGATTATGCACAAATATGTACAAATGCCATAGAGTAGTATTTAAATCCAAAAACAACCTTTGTTGAATCTCAGTTAGTGTTACAATCGCCCTATTTTACCCCTATTTTTCACTAATTTTTGTGGCCTTTTACATGCCCTATTGCATTCTCTATGCAATATCTACACTTATCCTGACACCTAACTCTTAATCAGGACTTAGCCAACACTAGTCACAACCATTAAAGCAACACACAGCAGTGCTCATCCAGCCCCTATGATAGTGCTTGGCTATATCCAGGCAGCACACAGCTGTGCAAACCTTACCAACCTCAAGGCCACCACATGTCACAGATAAGCACCTCATGGTAATTCTCATGGCTGACTCATCAGGCCTGATATAGAAGGCAAGTATGAAGCACAAGTTAGAGCTAGTCAACACAACTCAGAAATACTAGGGCTACACAACAGATACCAGTGCATACCCTAGTTCTTGTGGTTCTATTAGATATGCGTGTACTTCTCATATTCACCAACATAGGATATCATAGATGTAGCATACATGAATGTAAATACTAGAAAGTATATATAAAGACCAAGGGCAAGCACTAGGGTCTTTTCCCAATCTTGTTCTCTTGGAGTTTCCTAGTTCTTGTACTAGCGCAATTCCTATTCTTTGCTCAAGGTTTACTACTTGTCTCTAGTAAGTGATTGGTCCATACAGGGGCTAGTCGTTTCAGTCAGGTTTTTCTGGAGTTTTCCCCAACTCTAGCCTATTCTACTGATAATCTAAGACATCTAATAATGATCTGTGAATGCTACATATTCTGGATTGTTTCAGAATATGGATTGGAATAAGAAAAGAAGAAAAGGAAGATGAGCCAACAAGGCAACATGATCATAAAAGATGCATTAAAGACATTCAAAATGAACAAGTTAAATGGTGAAAAGTAGCATAAGTAATGCAACACTGTTATTCCCAAATCCAATTCAAGTATCACCCAGCATGGGAAAGTGCAGAAAATGGTGCTTGAAAATGGTTCCCCCAAAGGCCTTCAACAAGTTCTTATGAAATATAAAATTGATATTAATGGATTACAAGCCAAGTGCAATCTAGTTTGCTCCTGGAATAGTAAAAATTATTGCATGGCTTGTCTTTTAGGCAAACAAGAAGACTCTGCCAACCAACCATCTATGCTTGAGACTCTCATTTAAGATACTGGCCATGAATATATCTTTCTTCTAAAATTCCATTGTGAACTAAATCCAATTGAAATGGTGCACATATATTTCTTGTTATTTCTCAAACAGAGACTAATGTACAGTACTAGTATTGGAGTTGGTGGAAGTACCAATATTGTGAAATTCCAAAGAAAACTCTCAAAAAGACTAAATGAAATATGCAGGATTTTTTTGATACTTGTTCAATAAATGTACATAATGTTAAAATAACAGATATCTGCCAGCGATTGCATAGCAACCACTGGGGCTGAGGGGAGGAACTAGTAAAGACCAGTATATACCTAGGGGAACATTGTCTCACTTTCAGATGACAATAGTGGTTTAAAAAGTATTCAAAATCCTCTTTTTGAACTCAGTAATAAGTTGAGGCACATGTACTAAATATATATAGGGTGTATGACTAATGATTACTACTTACTGTAGGCTAATTGTCAACACTCCTCCTTGTCTAAGTACATATAGGTACATAGATATAGATTAGTCATTCACACAGTAAATTAGTTAAACTGGTGAGTCATGGAAAATCAAGCTGAGCTGGAAGCAGAACTATTCAAACAATACATGTTTGAGATTCTTTGTAAACATATTCATAGGGTTATCAGAATCTGGAATAAAATATAGCTCAATGGTCTTTAGCTTCTTCAGCTCATTGCATATAAAATGATAGTGAAGCTAGATATGCTTGGACTGTTTTTTTATAATAGAGTTTTGTGCAATGAATAGCAATCCATGATTGTTTCCATAGAGAGAAATTAGAGCAAGGTTGTAACCAAGCTCCCCTATCATCTGGTGGATTCATACAGTCTGGTAAAAGCAGTTACTCAAGGCCATGTACTTTGCTTGGGTGGAAGACAGAGCCACAAGATTCTGCTAGTGTGAGTTCCAAAGGAATGTATCATTGGCCAGTTTTACAAAATAGCCAGTTTGTAAACAAAATGTTTCTATATTGGTGCCCCAATTTGAGTTTGCAAAGCAATCAATCTCTTTTCACCAGCACCATCATAAGTCAGAGGATTTTCCCCTTCATATTGGCTAGGGCAAACCCTTTAAAAAACACCATATAAAGCTCCTCAGAAAGCTCTCCATATAAAAAAGTGAAACAGATGTCAAGTCCAGAAATGTACCAGTTGTTTAGCATGGCAAGAGTGAGCATGCATTGCACTGTCTCAAATCACACAACCAATGAAAAGACTTTGTTAAAGTCAAGTCCTTCAATCTGAGTAAAGCCTTTGGCTACAAATTGGACTTTTTTATAACCATTTGATTTGATATCAAACATCCATTAGTTTTTTATAGTCTTATAGTTGGGCAGATAATTGATGACCTCATAGACCTTATGGTCCTTCATTGTCTGTAATTTATCCTCACAGGCTTTGTACTATAAAAGACACTCTGCTGGAGTAAGCTGTTTAATGTCCTGGTAGGTCCAGTCATGGTAGTTGGCAGAAGTGGAAAAGGTGAAAGAGAGGGATACTGCATGAGCACACAAATAGTGCAATAGTGCATCTTTCTGTTCCCTAATGAGGTGTTCAATATCCTCTTTAGAAGAAGAAAGTAAACAAGGGAGATCATCAGGAATATTTGGTGTTGCTGGCTTAGCAAATGGCTTGGATGAGAATCCTTTCACCATATCACACCAATGAGTAGCATTATCCACATTCTTAACTTGTTGGACAGGATAACAGTCTTTATTATAAATGTTGCCAGGTTGGTTTGGTATTTGACATATGTGTTCTAATTGCCTTGGAAGAGGTAGAAGAGTCAGATGTAAACACAGAGCCTAAGGTGGAGTGACTGGAACAGGTGGAAGTGCTGGAGGTGCATGTGGAACTTAAGGTGAAGTAACCAAATCAGGCAAAAGTGCCAGAGATGCATGTGGAACTCAAGGCAGAGTAACTGAAACAAGCAGAAGAGGCAAAGTAGTCTCATAGACTGGAAGTGGAGATGCTGCTGGTTCATCAGAGTTAGAACTGGAACTGGAGGGAGTGGAATCATTGTCAAAATGATTATCACCATGTGGTGGAGAATTGTACAGAGCATGACTTACCAGCCAACATGAATAAGCCCCTGGGCATCTTAGAAAAAGATGTTCATCAAAGATGGCATGTGTGGAAGTGAAGACCAAGTTGTTGAGCTACATGAAAATGCTGTTGAATACATTTCCAGCAGAAACATTCAAATAAATCATTAGTATTATGTGAAGCATATACAAAGGGACCTGGAATGATGAGGGGAGTTGATGTTTAAACCAAAGATGGATATGAAGGTTGTGAAGGACATGCACAAGGGAGTAGCCTTGGCACAGACAGAGCACTTCAGAAGTGTGCAAAGGCTTAGAGAAGTTAAAGAGAATGAGTCAAAATAATATGCTTGGATTGCATAGATCAAAAATAAAAACTATAGTACAGGCAGCAGAGATTTATATACCTGAGCAGTATGTAAGCAGGAAAATGCGATGGAATCACATGGAAAGGATTGCAGAATGAGTCATATACTACTATGGAACATGGGAGGAAAAGGGAAAATGAGGCCATTGTAAGAGAAATGGCCAAGAAGATATGCTGTCCTTGGAAAACTATCAAAAAGAGGGAAAATACTGGAGCCCCTATCAATAGAACAAATGAAGAACAGTTTGGGGTCTAGGAAATAAGGTGAAAATGCTGCCAGGTCAGCAATATGATGAGTAAATAGTGCTTTCAGCCAGGATATGGATCAGAATATGAAAAGGAGACAAAAAAAATAGAACAGCCCAGTAATTCAACTATAACAATTAGCTGTGATTTAGGCTGCAGTTTGCTCTAATGAATCTTATTGGGAAAATATACATAAACACTACATCTGAATATCTGAAGGTGCAAGATGAATGGTTTTTTCCCAGTAAGAAACTTGAACAGAGTTTTTCATTGCACATGTGCAAGTAGGATGCAATTATAGACATGTGTCATATGAAGCAATGCAAACTTCCAATAGGAGTTAGATAGGCAAGCATGAAAACATATTGCCTGGACCTTATCCATGAGGATGCAAATCAACTGCTCAGCACATCCATTCTGCTGGTGAGCATAGTGAGTGCTCTATAATATATTTATGCCTTAAGTCATGCATATACTTGACAAAGGCTTTGAAAGTGAATTCACCTAGTGTTTGATTGCCAGCCTTTTACAACTACATTGTATTATATGTAAACATGGGAAATAAATTGTTTAATGGTTTTAATGGCCAGGTCTTTGGTGCAAAAACATACAACCCATGTAGAAAATGTAAAGTCATTGTAAATGACAAGTGTGTACATGTACCAGTACTTATGATAAGATTTGACCTCAAAGTGTTTTAGTCAATATTTGAACTAAAGACTATAGTATAGAATACAGAGATTTATAGGTATATATGTCCAAAGTTGCACTGGATTTCTAAGACAAATGGAGTATTGAAAATGATTAGTAAAACAGAATGGGATAGACCAGAGGATTAGAAAGCATAAGTACTTTGGAACAAAATGGAAAATAGAGAGCATAAATAATATGGACAGGAATATACCAGAAGCTGTTACACAAAAAATAAACAAAGAGATCTGAAATATTAAGGAGCATCAAAACTCAAGCCAAAGGTAAACTTGAAGATAGTAAAGGATGTGCATAAAAGGAATGCCTTAGCACAAACAGAATGACTCTAAAATGCATAGAGACTTTCAGAGATTCAAAGAGATGATTCAAGATACTATACTTGTATTGTGAAGATCAAGAATATAGTATAGTACATGCAGTGGTGGTATAAGTACCTGAGTAGTATATAAGCAAGCAAATGCAATGGAATTACATAAAACTACTGCAGATAAATAAGACTACTATGGGCTATGTGAAGAAGCAGGAATACAAAGCCATCATGAGAGAGATGGCAGAGAAGTGAGGCTGTTTATAATAATAAAGGAAAAAACCAGAGATAATACTGAGGACCCTTTCCAATGGAAAGGAAGGAACAGCATAGGATCATTAAATGAGGAAGAGGTGCTATTAGTTCAGTGAAATAACAAGTAAGTAGTGTTCCCAGCCAGGCTTTGGGTCAAGATAGGAAAAGGAGAAGACAAATACAAACTGACAAACCAATACAACCATAACAGAAGCTGGAGCTGTGCAAGTATAGGCTTATCAGAGGAGAATGGAAAGTGAAGCTAATACTGAAAGGATTATCATAAAATGGAGAACAAGACAAGATGAAAGAAAATACAGAAAGATTTGGAGGCTATGCAACAAGATGGTGAGGAAAAACACCTAGAGTTGACATGAAGTTGATTCTGAAAGTCCAAAATTAGACTTGCTGGAATGGAATATAACAAGAAACCTTGTGAATTCCTCCAAATGCATATCTGTTGAGATGGTCAAAAGCTCTACCTAGACCAAACACCTTATCTCAACAAGGTGCTTGAGCAATTTGGTATGATAATGTGTGCATTACTTGCACCTTATTTTCACCAAAGTACCAACCAGTGAAAAACAAGTCTCCTGTTGACCTAGTCCTCCAGACATGATATCAGATGGTAATTGGCTCATTGCTGTATCTTATAATTGGCACATGACTAGACATTACATTTGCTATCACCCAAATGGTCAAAATGTCCACCAATTCCTTCAAGAAGCATTTAAGTGCAGTATTACACATATGCTGCTATCTTGTTGACACTCACCACTACTCACTCATCTATGTATGATGGTGCTGGTGGAAAGGGGTTGATTGCTTGTGCAGACTTGAATTGGGGCACTGATATAGAAATGTTCTACTCACAAACTGGCTATTTTGTAAAATTGGCCAATAGTGCATTTCTCTGGAATTCACATCAGTAGAATCTTATTGCTCTGTCCTCCACCCAGGCAAAGTGTATGGCCTTGAGTGACTGTTCTTGCCAGATTGTATGGATTTATCAGATAATAGGGGAGCTCAGCTATAATCTTGCTCTGATTCCTTTTTATAGCAATAATAAGGGGTTACTATTTATTGTACAAAATCCTATTACAAAAAAACAGTCCAAGTATATTCAATTTCACTATCATTTTATATGCAATAAGTTAAAGAAATTGAAGACTATTGAGCTCTTCTTTATCCTGGATTCTGATAGCCCATTGAACATATTCACCAAAAATTTCAGACATATTTTGTTTGAAAAGTTCTGCTTCCAGCTCAGTCTGGTTTTTCATGACTCACCAATTTGATTTATTCACCATGTGAATAACTATTTATATATTTGCATACTAGACAAGAAGGAGTGTTGATGATTAGGCTACCAAAGTAAGTAATCTTAATCATATGCTTTTTTATATGTATTTAGTATAAATACCTTGACTTATTACTGAGTTCAAATAGGACTTCTAATACTTCTTGAACCACTACTGCCATCTTAACATTATCAAATGTTCCACCACAGGTACATATTGGTCCTTACCAGTTCCTTTCCTCAGCTCCAGTGGTCACCATGCAATAGCTGGTGGATACCCATTATCTCAACAACATTAGTGTTGGCCATGTGATCATACCACATCTCAGAGGAGACACTTTGTCCCTTACTCATCTTGTTCAGGGTGGTCATGATTTTGGCCTCATCCAAGACATACAATGTGGGGTTTATGGCAAAGTATGCATGCATGGCTTCACTCAGCACATGATGTCAATGGATTCACCAGAAAAGTTGATAGAAAGGGCTGCTTTAAGTTCTGTGGTAGACATAGAAGGTAACTGGGATGGAATAACCTGAATAGGGCTGATGTAGTGGCAGGGGTACAGAGGTGGACAATGTGCTGGGTTGAGCTGATAGGAGGAGGCCTGTGAGCTAGGGTCAAGTGAAAGATGTACTGTGGGCAAGAAGGTAGTTTATCATTTGATTTCATAGGCAAACAAAAGTGAAGAGTTCTTAAAGGATTGGTAATGGTGACAAAGGTGAGTCAGTCCTACTCCTAGATAGGAGGGATGGAGGGAGATTCTTGACCTTTTGTTATGCAAAGCATACATAAAAAGTTGCAGAATGTCAGGAATAGAGCCAACATTCAATCTGGTGTGGGTTCAAGGTGAGAAGTGGTGTATGTAAGGGGAAAGCCTTAGCACTAACAGAATAGCTCAGAAGTGCAAAGAGACTTAGAGAGATCTGAATGGTTGAATCAAAATGGTATACATATTGTATAGATCAAAAATAAAAAAGTAATATATATGTAGCTATAATATATATGTATTCTATCCAATGCAATAAATAATACAATCAAAGACCATCCAACCTTTCTGAAACCATTTCCCATATCCTTTATGCACCAGCATGTCTCTGTTACAATTGCCCTATTTTACCCCTATTTTTCACTAATTTTCCCAGACTTTTACATACTAATTTGCATTTTCTATGTAATAACTACACTTATCCTAACAGTTAACTCCTAATCAAGACATGGATAACCAAGCCATTGAGGCTATACATGGCAGTGCATGGCTGTGCTCAGCTGTACCTGGGCTGCTCATGGCCACCACCTGGCATAAATAAATACCTCATGGTAATTCTCATGTCTGACTCATCAGTTCCAATATGGAAAATGAGTATAAAGCATCAAGTCAGAACTAATCAACACAACTCAGATATTCTGGAGCTATGCAAACAATACCAGTGTGCACCCTAGTTCTAGTTGTTCTATTAGATATATGTGTACTTCTTATGTTTACTGACACAGGATATCATAGATATAGCATATACAAATATAAATAC